>LFZO01001108.1:0-12533 GCA_001578225.1 Pseudocercospora musae | reverse complement strand
GCTCCTTATAGTCGCCCTTCGACCTAATTACGTATACGAGATTATATCCGTACCAAAGCCTACTAAGTTCTATTACGAATCCGATATACCTAAGAAAAGCAACTTGCCTCTAGCGGAGACAATGCGCTTAAATAGCAATATTCTAGAACTAGTCGAAGGCATTAGCGTTAATAGAATCCGCGTATTAGTATCCTTCGAAGCGGAGGATAAGCTCGCCTACTCTCAAGGCGTCGATTATATATACGATCTAGAGGTTTTCGCTACGTAGGTATAGAAGCTTAAGGCTCGTAGTCTTGTACTACCGAGCGGCCAAGTAGGAGAGCTAACCGAGAAGCACCTTACGCCTAAGGATTTGAAGGCTATAAGCGACTAAGCTAATAGCAAGATTACGTAGTAGATCTTGATACCGCTACTAGAAGGCTCTATCTCGTTTAGTATACTATATCTACCTTATAGCGACATTGCCGGTATGGGTACTCGGATGCGTATAGATCTAGGTTTCTACTATATTAAGGGAACCAAGGTTAAGGGATTCAATCTTATCGTTACTTAGGTCGCGGAGGCTTACCGGTACCTTACATCTATTACTCGCTAGGGCGGTACGATTCTATACGCGTTTCCTTACGCTATCTAACTTACTAGCCTTAGTCCTATATTAGACGCTCTTGTTAGTCGCATTCCATAGAGTAATCCTACTATTCGAGAGGAGCTTAATTAGATCTTCGGATTAGATTACAAGGGTCTTAGGAACTATATCAAGGCGTAGAACTAGCGCGCCTACGATGCGGTTCGCGAAGCTCTAGCGGTTTAAGCTAATCTCGAGTACAAGATATACGGCGATAAGAGCTACTATACTATAGGCAACCTCTCCTACCGACAAGAGGACGACGAGGTACTAGGCGAGAGCTACGGCAAGTACGAGCTTCGCTAAGCTACGTACTATAAGCTTGGATCGGTATAGCAATTAGTAAGCTATCGAAAAAAAAAAAAAAGGGCGCTAGGATTAATAGCCCCTAGGGAGGCGATTGGGAAGCTACCTTAGGTAGTAACTAAGAGGTATACCTATTTGTTTTCGGTATACCTATTTGGTTCTTACATACATGTTCGTAGGGTTGTGTCTAGTTAGATACCTAGAAAGGGAGGGATATTGTCTAGCAACTAGGACGCACTTGTCTACCTAGTTAGATAGGGGCCTCGACTAGTACATATAGCCCTCTCCCTACTAAGGGGAGACATTATTAACCTTCGTTTAGTACACATTACTTGCTACGTTTCATGTACCTCTACTATAGAGCTCTAATTACTACTAACTACCTCTATAGCTACTACGCTAGCTAGTCCGCCTAGTATGGCTTCCTATAGCCCGATAGGTCATGCTACCTATAGTCCCTTCCTATGCTACCTAGTCCTTGGGTTTGTATAGGTTTGGGTTTTACTTATTAATAGCTAGTATAGCGGTATCTATATACCTAGCTTAATTACTAAAGCGCCCGTTTAACGATGCCTACGTACTAATCCGAGTTGTTATCCTCTTCCGAATCGTTATCCTTACGCTTCCTATACGCTACTCGATACGTTTAGTAGGCGGTAACGAGTTAGTCGATCGTCTCCTTTACGTAGCTATAGAAAGCTTACTTTATCCTTCCCGAACCGGTAGCTTAGAGCTAGCTATAGAGGAAGTCGGTAGCATAGGCGGTCTACTAGAGCGCGGTAGTATAGAAGCGTAGTTAAACCTAGTTAAAGAGATCGGCTAGGAGCTAGGCGGCGTGCGTAGTATAGAGGCTTACTATAATATTTAAACCCTAAAGACTTCCTTCCTACTCTCTATCGCCTACGCCTAATCGGTCGTAATAATTACGAGAGAGTCTATACTTTATACTAAAGGAACTACTATTATAGGTCGTAGTTAGTAAGTCGAATAGTATATTAAGTATTACCGACGTAGAGGCTTCCTTAACGGCGCGGATTATGCGATCGAGTTAGGTAGTATTTACGCCTACGTTAACGGACCTTTACGAAAGTACTATATATATTATAAAGAGCTAGCGGTTTAACTACAAACGCATAAAGTCGACGACGTGCTTACTCTCGAGTACGAAGAAAGGCTAGTAAGTACGACGCCTATCTACTTCCTCGGTTAGGCTTAGGCAAGTAGTAGGTAGATTAGGCTAATAGAGTAGGTCCTAGTAAGTACGAACCTCTCCTCGTATACTAAAGGGAACGGTACTCGAAGCGTAGCTATCTAGCGTATTATACGCCTATATAATTTCCGCTTTAAAGGCGTCTAAGATACGAGCTCGGCGGAATATAGTATCTCGGGCAATAAGGGAAGTAATAGCGGCTACCTAGTCGATAGTAGACTAGGAGAATATAAGAAGCGGTAGTATTAACTAACTAAAAATGGGTTCTACCGTTCGGTTAATAGACGCGAAGAGATCCTTCGATATATTATATCCTTAGAAGAAGCCGATACTACTAAGCTACTCTACGGACTTGCGGAGTAGTTTACTTTAGATACTATAAGCCTCTTGTATACCGAACTACTAGTATACTTAAGGATACTCGATATTGAGGCCGCTAGTCTTCGTAATACTATAGGCTATCCGGTAAAGGGCGATAAGCGGAGATACTACTTCGTCTTCGACTACTAGTCTTATAGGGAGGTCTTCCTATACGAGGTCGAACTAAGCGCGGTCTACATTACGATATATAGGGTTAAACTAGCGCTCGAGGGACTAATCGAGGAGTTCTTTAAGCTCGAAGGGAGTCTATACCTCTAGACGGATTTTAGTCCTATACTATATAATAACTAGTTCTATACGCTACTAACATTAATCTAAGTCTCGACGTAACCGACGTTCGATACTCTACTATAAGCGATATAGTCGTAGTATAGCTACGTCGACTATAGGGTCGTAATTCGCCGGTAGTAGATCTATAATATCGTAACCGATTTTACTAACGTTACGATTATTGCCTTCTTCGCCTTATTTCTATCGAGCGTATACCCGATTATATACTTACTAGAAGGATAGGGAATAATATGCGAGTACTCTAGATAGATAAGTATCGCGAAGCGTAGGAATAAGGATAGTATTAATAAAGTAAGCCTATTTACGCTTGTTTATATAATAGCGACGTTACCGGTCGATCTTCCGATCTCGATTTGCTTTAGGAAGAGGAAGGTTAGGGAAGAAGAGATACGTATCGAATCTAGAAGTATCGAATCTAGTTGCGATCTATATATACTTATAGCGTTCGGGTCGTATCGAAGAGCGGCTAACTAGTATATACTACTCGTAAGTAATAGTCTTCGTAAACCGAGGCGTATAGAATAACCGAATACTAGCTCTATAGGTCGCAAGTAAGGTTATAGGAAGGAGAAGTGCGTTAATGTCCTAGTATCGAGTAATATAGAATAGCTAATTAGTAGATATAAGGCATAACTTCTTAAGTAATAGGACTATAGAAGGTACCCTATTAACCTACCTAGCGAGGAGTCGACGCTAGTCGACGCCTTAGAGCTACTCGTATATATACGTCGGGAGCTTACTATACTCTACGACGTACGCAAGTATATCTAGGAGCTAGTAAAGTTAACTTTAGGCGAAGGTAGTAGTAGTACCCTTAGTAATAAATTCTACGAGTATAACTTTAGGTAGCGTCGGCTCCTCTCCTTCCGCCTCTATATCCTAGTCTTAGGAATACTTACAAGAGTAACTATCTATAGCGAGCGCTTAGTAAAGTACTATCCGACTATAAGGGATCGACAAAATAGCTAGGTTGTCTAGTTCCTCGTCGGAATTAACCCTAGCGTCGCTACTCGAAGGACTACTCAAATCCGATTAGATAGACCTACTAGTTACTAAAGGTACTCGAGAGCTTTCGAGCGTAACGTCGCTATTATCGTCTCGACCCTACCGACCTTGTAGTAGCGTAGGTCGTAGTAGTAGTAGGGGTTCTAGTAAGGTAGGGCGCCCTCTAGGATTTAGCTAGATACGTAGTAGGAGCCCGCGTTATAGCTACGATAGCTAAGCTCTAGGACGAGGCCTTTGTAAGCTCTCTCTTGAATTAGACCTAGTAATACTATCTCTTAATCTAGACGGGCTTCGCCTTGAGCTAGGGCTAGGAATACTATCTCTAGAATTAGACTTGGATATACTCGCGCTTACGATCGGTCGACTATACCGTACCGAGGCTAGTAGTTAATTCGTCTCGTCTCTTAAAGTAGGTAACGAGGGGCTCTCTAGAATAGGAGGGAAGGAGAGACTTCTTTAAGGAGTCGGCGAAGTAGGTTAAGTAGCGGACTTCGAAGCTAGTAATAGGGAAGAATAAGCTACGCTTACTTAGGAGTCTAGCTTAGATAGCGTCGTAGGCAACGAGGGGCTATCTAGAATAGGAGGAAAGGAGAGACTTCTTCGAGAAGTCGGCGAAGTAGGTTAAGTAGTAGACTTCGAAGCTAGTAATAGGGAAGAATAAGCTACGCTTCCTTAGGAGTTAGGCTTAGGCGGCGTCGCTAGTATAGAAGCTAGTAGGGAGGTATCGCTAGTATAGAAGCTAGCGTAGGAGGTATCGCTAGTATAGAAGCTAGCGTAGGAGATATCGCTAGTATAGAAGCTAGCGCGGGAGGTATCGCTAGTATAGAAGCTAGCGTAGGAGGTATCGCTAGTATAGAAGCTAGCGCTAGTAGGGATTGTACTATAGTAGACGAAGGGGATCTAGTAGCTATCGGAGCGGGGTAGTAAACTATTCCACGTAGGGTAAGAGGACCTATATACGAAGGGAGAGTATTAGATAGATATACTAGTTAAGTACTATCTATTTTAGGGAGAAGGGAACGTAGAGGAGCCCGCCGAATAGCTAACCGAGGCTAGTTATAGATAGGGATAGCCTATGCGATCGATTATTAAACGATAGACGTAGAAGTACTATCCCTTAGAGTAGAGCTAGCGGCGTTAGCTCTAGCGAATTAATCGACTACCGCGATAATATCGTCGATCTCGAGCTAGTTAATATAGATAGCGAGGAGCTATAGCCTATCTCTAGTATTTGTATATAGTACTATCTATAAAGAGAGCGGTAGTAGTCGTAGTACTAGGAGAAGTAGCCGTCCCTAACTAGCCGAATAGTACTAACTCTAGAGTATTTAACTACCTACTACGGCTATTTAGCTACGAAGTAGAGGGTTAATATTAGGGATAAGTTAGGTAGTCGAGGAGGTAGACGATATAGCGACTAGATATAGTAGTAGCGTAGACGAAGAAGATACTACGCCTAGGTCTTACTCGGCTTACTATGCTTTTTTCTAGGCTCGTCGTAGAGCCGTACTCGCTAACTTCCTCGTAGTACGTTCGGCCTTCTTCTTCCGCTCTTCCTCTTTAGTACCGAGTAGCTTACGCTATCCTTTAGGCGGCATCGTATTAATTCCGTTAATAGCGGAGGATAAAGCTTATATGTAAGCCTCGCTAATGAGTATAGAATTCGAGGAGGTAGTTCTATCTCGTAGAAACTACTAATACTAGAAAGGGCTACCCCTTTCTAGCGACGTATTTTGTATACAAGCGAGTAAGGAATAGTAGCGTAGTGTATTTTACGTATAAAGTAGTACGTACAAGTAGGTTCGTATACTACCTATAGCCTTCCCGTAGACGTTACAAAACCCAAAGTCTAGTAATTAAAGGATACCGTAAATAACTCAAAACTTTAGGTACGTACTAAAAGTTTTTAGTTATTCCTCTATCGTACCGTAGGATAAGTAAACCTAAAGAGTATTATAGGTAGGTCTATTATTAAAGGTAAAAGTCCTTACTAGGCGATAGGCGGAGTAATACGAGATACGGGATAAGGTTCGTAGTAGCCTTCCGTAATAGCGAAGGAAGGCTATTTAATTAGATAGTTAGCTAGGTTCTAATAATGTTTGATTAATGTTAGGTAGACAGGTTAGCTAGATTTCGGGAAAGGGTACCTCGTATACTTAATATAAGACTAAAAGTATAGCTAAGAAGATAGGTAAATCCCTACTTACGGAACTAGAGGATAAGGGATAGGGGAATGCGTCTCCCTAGAAGACGTATCGATATAAAGCCGGAGGGAAATGCTTAGGGGGATAGGGATAGCTAGGACTCGAGATATACCGAGGTAGATAGCGGGTAGGTAAGCCTACTTCGTAGTACCCTATATGTTTCTTAACCGGAAGCGCTCTATCGCGTTCTAACGGAGCGAGGGCCGTATCGCTAGTTATAGCTAATTGGCTAGACGCGGGCGTAGTCGAGATACGACTTAGAATACGAACGCCTTCTTACTTTAATATTTCTTAAGCGCTTCGTCGTATCCTAGCGAACTAAAGTCCCTCTAGTAGTCGAGCGGTAATAGTAGTAACAATAGCGCGAGATACGAGCTTATTATTTATTAGTATAATAACGACTAAGCTACTAGCGATAAGGCGCTTTAACTATTCCTATAGAACTTTCTTACTAGTACGGAGGAGACTAAAAGTAACGCGGACGGCGAAGCTACGTATAGACAAAGTCGCGCTATAGATATAAACCTACTTAGGTTAGTATATAACGGGCGGCGCGTTAAAGGGGTAAAGGCGAGACTAACCTTAGTATAGATACCGACTTTGCTATTAAATACGTCCTTAGCGGTATGTAGAGTATAGCGAGTTATTAAGACTACTTCGCGAAGGCTACGGAGGGCATCTTCGCGATATAGCTCGTAGAGAGTACTCTAAGAGAATAGTTCTATAAGGGAGGCGATAAATAGTAAATAGGGCTCGTCGACGTCGCGCGCGAGGGCGAGTATTCCTATCGCTAGTTATAGCTAATTAGCCCGCGGCCCTTGCCGTATCGCTAGTTATAGCTAATTAGCCTAACGTAAGCGTAGTCGAGATACGACTTAGAATACGACCGCCTTCTTGTCTAGCTCGTAATACACGTAGGCGGCCTACGAGTAGGCGCGAGAATATATTCTTTTATATCTTCGATATTATAATATCGAATAAATAGAGAATAGTTCTATAAGAGAGGCGATAAATAGTAAATAGGGCTCGTCGACATCGCGCGCGAGGGCAAGCGTTCCTATCGCTAGTTATAGCTAATTAGCCCGCGGCCCTTACCGTATCGCTAGTTATAGCTAATTAGCCCGACGCCGGCGCCCTACTATACGCCCGCTATACGCCTAACCCTAACCCCAAAGTACCCTATAGTACTCCTACGGGTCTTATAGGTCCTATAGGTCCTATAGGCCGCTTCTGCCTTATCGCTCCTATTATCGCTCCTATAGGTCCTATAGGCCCTACGGGCCGCTTCTACCTTATCGCTTCTATTATCGCTCCTATAGATCCTATAGGCCCTATAGGCCGTATCTATATCTTCGCTTCTATAGATTAAGGCTATCTTAGAATCTTCGATTATAAAAGAAAGATATATCTTCTATAGAATAACCCTTCGTTCTATTAATAGGCCGGTTAGTTAAGTAGTATAATCCTTAGCTATAAAAGATATAGTTACTAGATATACTAAGTTAGAGAGTCCCTACTCTTCTAGCTATACTATCCTAGATATTAAGAACTCTAAGATACTATAATCGATAGGATCTAAGAGATTATAGGTTCGAATTCTATACTAGTTGTTTTTTTTCCTTCTTTTTTTAGTCTTTCTTTTCTATAATATACTCCTTACTCTATTAATTAAGTCTATTCCTAATTAGAACTAGCTATAGCGCTAAGGCTCTATAGCTAGTAGTAGTAGAAGCGGTATAGAATATATAGTACTAATCGAAATACGTAAACGGGAGGTTAATATTTAGATATATATATCTCTAGTATAATACCGGTTCTAACTATAATAACGATAATTACGTTCCTTAGGTCCTCCTTAGAGATAGTAGATAACTACGAGTACCGCTATTATACTAGACTAGAATAAAGATAAAATACGAGGAATAGATAAGTAGTATACTATAATAGGACTTCTCTTATTTTACTATAACCTTACTATCTTACTATCGCTACGATATAGTCTACTATCCTTAATTATAGTAGATATACTATAGGGTAAATACTAAGGAGAAGAACCGAGTTAGAAGGAGATCGGTATCTAAATAGAGCTAATAACTCCCGAGAGTCGAGTAAGAAGAAATAAGAGATAGAGAACTATACTAAGGATAGTCGAGAAATAAAAGTATAGTAGTAATCCTTATAAGGATAGACTATATTCGCTAAAATATATATCTTATAAGAAGGAGAGCTCTAGGCAAGATACTAATATATATATATATATATATATATATAGATCGATAGATAGATATATAGCTTAGATATCTAAATATATATTATTATTATAAATTCGTATATTACTATACTATTCTACCTACTAGATAAGTAGCTATCTCTATAGCTAAAGGTAAAAGCCCTAAGCCTATAGCCTCTAGTACAAAACCCTTTACCTCCTTCCTAATATAGAGGATTCTATCTCTACCTTTTATATCTATTTAGGCTATTAGATATAGAGAGTAGAGATATCTAAACCTTAGTAAATAGTAATAGTAAAAGTAAATAGTAAAATAGTATCGCTTAATTAGCGATAGTAACCCTAATCCTAATCTAATTACTATTTTAAAATCGTATAGTAATAGTAATAGTATTTATAAATAGTAACTACTATTTTACTATTCCTTCTAATATTTATATACTATTCTACTAGGAGACGCTATTAGTAGTTAAATAGTAATTCCTATTTTATAATTACTATAGCTATTACTAATTACTATATTCTAGAAGGCGTAGTAAATAGTAATAGTAATAGTATTTATAATACTAAATAGCAATTTACGAATTACTAATAGTAATTTACTATTAACTATTAACTACAACTTAGATATCTCTAATAGAGAGGATCTCTATAGCTCCTTTCTCTTACTAGGCTTAGGGTTATAAGGGTAAGGGTATTTATAGTATTAGGATCCTTTAGGGGGCGTAGGAGTTAGGTCTCGGCCCGTTAGGGAAGGGAGAGGAGGGATACGAAATCCTAGGCCTAGGGAGCGTCTATAGAGATATCCTCTATAAGGGTTTAAAGGTTCTTCTATATCTATCTATTCGTTTTTAGCTAGTAAGGCTAGTCTTTCGGGCCTTAAGGGCCTAGTTTAGCTACTAATTGTTCTAGAGTCTAGCTTTAGGATAGAGGCGAGATCCCTTCCTCTCTCCCTTAGCCTTTCCTAAGGACTACCGTCGCTAGATTATTTCTAGAGAGGTATACTTATATCTCCTATACTAGTAGGCGCTCGCGCCCTAGCCTAGGAGTTAGATATGTTTTTTTTTTATAGATTACTAAAAGAAGTATATAATGCCTCTATATAGGATATCTCTTAGATACTAGTCTATAGATAGTAGGATAGATTTAAGCGACGACGAAATAGTACTATATCGATATCGAGGAGTAGCTAAATTATAATATTTAATATAGTATAGTATATATTACTATAAAGTATAATAAATAGTTTAGAGTAGATAGAATAGAATATATAGATAGTAGTATTCTCTAATCGCTAGTCTTTAGTATATATAGACTAATATATTAAGTATTACTAATACTAGTAGAGGATTCGAATCGACCTTGCGATAGTAGTATAACGTAAAGGTTATATAGTAAGGGAATAAGTAAACTATCTAGTCGAAGGCGCTAGCGATAATCTAAAGGTAGTCGAGGCTTGCGGAAGGTACTAGTAATAATAAGGTTATAGATAGAGATACTAGGGTTAGGATTAGGATTAGGGTCGAACCCTAACTATTATTATATAGTAGGGTTCGTTCTAATATCTATTACTACAATAGGATAACTATTACTATCGACGTTATTATAATAGACTAATTTAACTATACTTAGCTATTATAGTTCTTCTAGTAATAGGCTTCGTTTACTCCCTTAGAACTATTATCTATAATGTCTTATAGATAGATAGCTCGAGCTCTCTAACCTATCCTAGTCCTCCCTCCCTATAGCTAACTTATCTATCGGTATTACTTAGCGATACTAACTAATAACTAAGCTATCCTAGCCCTAGTCCTTTCCCGCTATCTTAGCTACGCTCCTCCCTTCTATAGCTAACTTATTAGTCGATATAGCTTAGCGATACTAATTAATAACTAAGCCCTCCTAGTCCTAGTCCTTCCCTACTATCTTAGCTACGCTCCTCTTTCCTATAGCTAACTTATTAGTTAGTATAGCTTAGCGATACTAATTAATAACTAAGCCCTTCTAGTCCTAGTTCCCCTCTAGTACTCGCTACGCTCCTTTCCTATAATCTCTCTAAGTAGGGGCGTAGATAGTATACCGAGATAGTAGTTAGTAGTCTATCGGTAGGTAGTAGTAGGTCGGTCGATAGGTAGTCGATAGATATAGTTAGGAATCGGGATAGTCGGTTAATAGTCGATTAGTAGTTAGTTAGTAGTCGGTTAGTAGTTAGTCGGTAGTTAGTTAGTAGTTAGTTAGTAGTTAGTCGGTAGTTAGTTAGTAGTTAGTTAGTAGTTAGTTAGTAGTCGGTTAGTAGTTAGTTAGTAGTTAGTCGGTAGTTAGTTAGTAGTTAGTTAGTAGTCGGTTAGTAGTTAGTTAGTAGTAGTCGGTAGTTAGCTAGTAGATAGTTAGTAGTTAGCTAGTCGGTCCTATTCTAGTATCTCCTAATCCCTAACTAGAAGGTAGCTACCGCTAGTTATTAGTATAAGGTCCTATAGGTCCTATAGGTCCTATAGGCCGCTTCTACCTTATCGCTCCTATTATCGCTTCTATAGGTCCTATAGGCCCTATAGGCCGCTTCCGCCTTATTACTCCTATTATCGCTCCTATAGGTCCTATAGGCCCTATAGGCTACTTTCGCCTTATCGCTCCTATTATCGCTCCTATAGGTCCTATAGGCCCTATAGGCCGTATCTATATCTTTACTCCTATAGGTCGAGGCTACCTTAGGATCTTCGATCGTAAAAGGAAGATATATCTTCTATAGAATAACCCTTCGTTCTATTAATAGGCCGGTTAGTTAAGTAGTATAATCCTTAGCTATAAAAGATATAGTTACTAGATATACTAAGTTAGAGAGTCCCCGCTCTTCTAGCTATACTATCCTAGATATTAAGAACTCTAAGGCGCTATAATCGATAGGATCTAAGAGGTTATAGATTCGAATCCTATACTAGTCGTTTTTTTTCCTTCTTTTTTCGGTCTTTCTTTTCTATAATATACTCCTCGCTCCGTTAGTTAAGCCTATTCCTAATTAGGACTAGCTATAGTACTAAGGCTCTATAGCTAGTAGCGGTAGAAGCGGTATAGGATATATAGTACTAATCGAAATACGTAAATAGAAGGTCGATATTCGGATATATATACCTCTAGTATAATACCGGTTCTAACTATAATAACGATAATTACGTCCCTTAGGCCCTCCTTAGAGATAGCGGATAACTACGAGTACCGCTATTATACTAGACTAGGATAAAGATAAAATACGAGGAATAGATAAGTAGTATACTATAATAGGACTTCTCTTATTTTACTATAACCTTACTATCTTACTATCGCTACGATATAGTCTACTATCCTTAATTATAGTAGATATACTATAGGGTAAATACTAAGAAGAAGAACCGAGTTAGGAGAAGATCGATATCTAAATAGAGCTAATAACTCCTAAGAGTCGAGTAAAAAGAAATAAGAGATAGAGAACTATACTAAGGATAGTCGAGAAATAAAAGTATAGTAGTAATCCTTATAAGGATAGACTATATTCGCTAAAATATATATCTTATAAGAAGGAGAGCTCTAGGCAAGATACTAATATATATATATATATATATATATATAGATCGATAGATAGATATATAGCTTAGATATCTAAATATATATTATTATTATAAATTCGTATATTGCTATACTATTCTACCTACTAGATAAGTAGCTATCTCTATAGCTAAAGGTAAAAGCCCTAAGCCTATAGCCTCTAGTACGAAACCCTTTACCTCCTTCCTAATATAGAGGATTCTATCCCTACCTTTTATATCTATTTAGGCTATTAGATATAGAGAGTAGAGATGTCTAAACCTTAGTAAATAGTAATAGTAAAGGTAAATAGTAAAATAGTACCGCTTAATTAGCGATAGTAACCCTAACCCTAATCTAATTACTATTTTAAAATCGTATAGTAATAGTAATAGTATTTACGAGTAGTAACTACTATTTTACTATTCCTTCTAATATTTATATACTATTCTACTAGGAGACGCTATTAGTAGTTAAATAGTAATTCCTATTTTACGATTACTATAGCTATTACTAATTACTATATTCTAGAAGGTATAGTAAATAGTAATAGTAATAGTATTTATAATACTAAATAGTAATTTACGAATTACTAATAGTAATTTACTATTAACTATTAACTACGACTTAGATATCTCTAATAGAGAGGATCTCTATAGCTCCTTTCTCTTACTAGGCTTAGGGTTATAAGGGTAAGGGTATTTATAGTATTAGGATCCTTTAGGG
>LFZO01001107.1:0-12577 GCA_001578225.1 Pseudocercospora musae | reverse complement strand
ACTTTCCTTGTATACTTACTAGTCTAGTATAGTTGCTAGTATAGTAAATGTCTCTTTACTAGGGTATACTTTTTAGCTACCTATCTCAGGATTCCTATTAGTTCTTCTACTGCCTTGTCGATGTCTTCTAGCTTTAGTAGGTACTTTGTTAAGAGTTCTTCTAGTTTTGGGTCCATTTCTAGTTCCTCCCTAATCTTATCCTATTAGGCCCCCTTCTAGTTAAGCCTTTCCTCTAGTTCCTATTCCTAATTAGCCTAGACATTTAGCTCAACCTGCACTAGGAAGTGGTCTAATAATTCCTCCAGTTCCTAGTTGACCCTACATCTTATAATCCTGTTCCTAATCTAATATAATGCAAAGCATAGGTCTAGTATACTGCTGCTTCCTCTTGCTTCCTAGGTAACTAATCCCTTTAGGGTAACAATTTCCATTTCTTCCCTCTCTAATATGTTAATTAGCCTTCCTACTAGGAAGTAGTAGGCTAGGGTAAAGTCTAAGCCCTAGAGGGGGTGGTAGAGGTTGAAATCTCTAAGTAGGACTTAGTAGGTGTTTCCCTAGATAACTCTAGGTATTCTTTCTAGGGTTTTTAGTTAGGTGCTACTCCTTGAGTCTAGTAGTAGGTTGTATATGTAGTAGACTTGGAGTGTACCTTAGGAAGTTTCTACTTGAACTAATGTTAGGTCCCCATCCTCTTGTAGTATGGCCTACTAGGTTTCTATAGCTATCTCCTTACTAATGTAGATACATATCCTTAGGGCTCCCTAGTTGTAGATAATTGGATAGTACCTTGGGTCTTTAATAGTTACTAGTCTCTTTGTGTATAGGTTAAGCTAGGGCTCCTAGATTGTAATAATGTAATGTTCTTTTAGGTTTAGTACTTGAAGGAAGCTCCTCTATACCTTGTCTTTGCTCTTGTTAACATTATACTATATAATGTTTAGTATTGTTGCACTATTCATTAGGTTTCATCTATATCGTTTCCCTATAGGTTTTCCTTTAGCCTTTCCTTACTTTGTACTAGTATTTAACTAAGCTTCTTCTACCCTGCTTCCTTTCCTACGATGTTAAGGTATCTTGGTCTCCCTAGTTGCTAGTAGCTCTCTAGTATTAGTGAGGCCCTAAATGTAAACCTATTATCCTATCTTAACCTCTTTTGTAGTACCTAGCTAGGTTACCTCTACGCCTAGCTACCCTAGCTTGTTGTATATCTTATTAGTGTATTGACTCTAGCTTCCTTTGCCTTCCTAGCTGCCTACATTCTTACTAGGCATTCTTTTGCCTAAGAGGGGTGTCTTTTGGTATAGCATGCACATCTTGCTTCCCCTTTGTATACTTTGCAGTCTTTGACCTAATAGTCCCTAGCATAGTAGGAGTAGGTATTGGTTGTCTTTGTATACTTAGCTACTAAGTGTCTATAATGCTAACATTTGAAGTACTGCATTATCCTGTAGTTGCTTCTGTATACCTCTATTTCCAATCTTTCAAAGTCCTAGAATAGCCCTTAGTCTAGTACCATGTTAGCTTGCTCTACACTCCCTATCTAGATAATTAGGGAGGACTGCTTCTTAGTCTCTTCGATTTTCCTTTTAATCTATGCTGCCTTTGTGATCTTTAGGCCTAGGCATGTAGCTTGGTTTTGTCTCTATAGGTTTCCGATATCCTATTCTTCCTTAAAGCTCCTTATTATGCTATGGGCTATGATCATAAACTGCTATTAGGAGACCTTTACGGTTTTCCCTATCTTAGTTGTCTATTCTTTTTGTGTTTCTAGCTTCTTTTTGTCCTGCTCCTAGGCTATAAATAGCTTAATTACCCCTTTCCCTTCGTTCCTAGCCCTAATAACCTCCTTAACTGCAATTCTTTCTACAATCTCTTTCCCTAAGAGTCCTTAGATTTCTTTTTGCTCCTATAGGTCCGTAATGTGGACTCTGACTACTGTCCTCGGGGGTTTTAGTGCCTCCTAACTAGCTACTACTGCCTAGGTACGGTGGTTTGGGCTTGTCTCTTGTTGTTTCTTTGTAATCTTTGCTACGGCTGTATTAGCTGCCTTCGTAATCATGTAGCTTGCCTAGTTGTGGATTGCTTTTAGTCCTCCAAGGAGTTCTAAGATCATTATCTTATATGCCCTCTTAGGAGTTTTCCCATCTTCTGCCTTTAGTACCTCCTCTGCCCTAGCGCACAGTGCTTTCCATTCGTCCTCCCTCCCTTCCTAACTGTTTTCCCTTCGTCTCTGATTGTTCGCTACTATTTTTTTTCCTCTTCTGAAGTGTATAGGCGATATTTTAGCCTATCTTAGCCTTATATATAACTAACTAGAACTAGAAGCTAAGACTAATACTAATATTAAGCCTTAGCTAGACTAGACGCGGGAACTAGACTACGAGTCTAACGATAAGGACGATAGCTAGTTTACTAAGGAAGATCCTAAAGTCCTAGAGGTACTAACTAGTACAAGAGACGATCTATAACTAGATGTTTAGAGTATCCTTAAGGGAGGTTATTGTTTCTAAGTATTCTATTTATTATACTATTATTCTACTAAGTGTATTTCGTTTGTATTTACTTTGCGTTTAGAGTTAGTAAATCTTTAGAACTTACCTTTAGGATTTCGACTTATAATAACCCCTAGGGAAGTAATTAGTAGGAGCTATCGGCTACTAAGCTATTTCTTTACTAAGGTACTATAATACATCGTTACTATACGTATAGTCGGTACTAGCTAAGCGGGACTTATAGAAAGGGAGGCGCCTATAGAAGCCTTACTAACTAGAGGACTAGTCGCTTATTAGGGACCGATACTAGTACTTAAGGATAACTATACTAATTAGGGATCTACCTCCCTATCTATAAGTAGTAGGAAGGAAGGAATATCTAGATAAACTAGGTTATAAGTAGCCTACATGCGAGGAGTACGGACTACTTTCATATAAGGATCTATTAGATAATCGGCGGATTGGAAGGGAATCTTGCGATCTAATAACTCCTAGGGAAATTATTAGCGAAAACTTACTAGGACGTTCCCTAGAAAGCTAGATTGCAAGACGACTAATAGCGATATACTAGCTTAGTCTACTATTAGATAAGTAGGGGATAGGAGTAGAACTATAGCTAGGAATATATACGAAGTACTAAGAAAGTAAAACTTTACTTCCTAAGGTTTCGGGATAGGCCGCCTACGTGCCTATATATATATAACTATTTAAGTACATATTTACTCGAAGCTCCGAGTAATTACGTATATATATATATCTATAGTTATAAGTAAATATCTATCTATAGTCTTTATTCCAAAGCCCTTATTAATAGGCGTCTATATCTACCTATCTATTCTTTCCTCTAACTAACTAAGCCTCTAATATAGCTAAAGAATAGTAACTCGTTTCCGCTAACCTAGCTCCCTCTACGTCTTCGACCGCCTATCGGTTTAGTTAATCTACTACTATTGTCTAGCTAGGCTAGAGCGCTACTTCGCTTAGGATCTTTATAGTTCTAGAGAATAGCGAGCTCGCTTAGGTTACTAACCTTACTAATGTATTTAAGATCGTAGTAGGAATTACTAACTACTAAGTAAAGATTAAGGTAACTCGATAGTTACTTACTATCCTCGATAGGGCTAGCGAGAGCCTATTAGTTACTATTACTACGAGTATAATAGGTCTATACCGCGAAATAGGTAGGACTATCGACTTTAAGAACCTAGTTCTCGAGGGCAAGGAGCTCTCTAAGGCCTACCTATCGCTTACTATTATCGAAGAGTAGGGTATTAATATCCGCTATCGACTTAACTATCTAACTATAATCCTTAAGTATTAGAGTAGTCTAATAGCGCTCCTATAGAGCCTAGTTAACTTTGCCTACAATAGCGTAGAGTAAGCTAAGAATATTACTACCTTTATTAATAAGAACAAGAACTACTAATAAGGCGCTAAGCTCGTTAGTAAAACAATAATCTATTATATTATATCTACTCTAAAGAAGATAGATCGATAGAACCTAAGCCTTATATTTACTAATAGCGATTTCGACTCGAAATATTATAAGAAGTATAAGAAGGAGATCGCTACTATTAACCTAGATAGCTAGGAAGTTATATAGCTACTAGCTAATAAGGGATACTACATTAGTAGTTCTAGATTTATTATAGAGGAACCGGCTCGTATTATACTAATTATGACTCTATCTTAGCGCTAGGCAATCCGTTATTAGGCTAAAATATAGAAGGTAGTAGACGAAGTAGCTACCTAAGAGCTAGCTACCTAAGAGAGTACTAGGCTATACTATACTACCGCCTAATAGACCTACCTATAGTAAGAGTAGGCTACTAAGATAGCTAAGCTACGCTAGTAAGAGGAGGAGTATAGGTAGGAAGTATTACGCCTTAAGGCTATAGTAGCTAAGGAAGATACTAAGTCGGCTAGAAGCGATAGTAGAGGTAAAGAGATGGATTTTGAGGTAGAGATTAAGGACGTCTATACCAACTACATAGGTAGGCAATTTAGTCGGTTTATAGCCGAGCTAGATACTATAAGTATTAAGGGCAAGGACGTTAGTTCCTTTATAGTAGTCTATAATCTAGCTTAGTAATTCAAGGACCTATATAATCCTAATAAACCTAAGGATATCTATACTAAGTACCTAAAGATATACGCTAAGTTCTATAGTCTCTACCTAATTAATACAAAGGATAACCTTATAGATCGGCTCTTTCTACTTAGTAAGAATAGCGATATAGAGGAGAGTTTCGAGGCCTTTCGTATCTCGAATAAGGCTTACTACTTCGTTAGTACTACTATTACTACGGCCCTAGTAACGCGTCTCGGCTTATACGCCTTTACGCTAGTTTAGTCTAACGTACTAGTTATACTAGACTAATTTCTATAAGTAGTCGCTTAAGCCTTTAGATAACTAGAGATTATAGTAGCGATAGCTTAGTAAGGTAGTATAGTAGTTAACAATATCTTCGATTAGGCTAAGGACCTAAAGGGCAAGATATATAGTCTTATAGAGGAGATAGTCGTAGAGGTTATAATATATTACTAGTATCTTCGTAGCTATCTACTAGAAAAATAGACGGGAATTAACCTACTATAGATCTATAGTATTAGTAACTAGCTAGTCCGATAGAACCTACTATTATAGCTCCTTATAGTCGCCCTTCGACCTAATTACGTATACGAGATTATCTCTATACTAAAGCCTACTAAGTTCTATTACAAGTACGATATACTAGAAAAGAGCAATTTGTCTCTAGTAGAGACAATACGCTTAAATAGTAATATTCTAGAACTAATCGAGGAGATCGGTACTAATCGAGTCTATATATTAGTCTCCTTCGAAGTAGAGGATAAGCTTGCCTACTCTTAAGGCGTCGACTATATACATAATCTAGAGATTTTCGCTATATAGGTATAGAAGCTTAAGGCTCGTAGCCTTATACTACTAAACGGCTAAGTAGGAGAGCTAAGCGATAAGTATCTTATACCTAAGGATTTAGAGGCTATAAGCGACTAAGCTTATACTAAGATTACGTAGTAGAACTTGAGGCTACTATTAGAGGATTCTACTTCGTTTAGTATACTATATCTACCTTATAGCGACATTGCTAGTATAGCTAATTAGATCTATATAGATCTAGGCTTCTATTATATTAAGGGAAACAAGGTTAAGGATTTTAATCTTATCGTTACCTAGGTCGTAGAGGCTTACCGATATCTAATATCTATTACTCGCTAAGGCGGTACGATTCTATATACGTTCCCTTACGCTATCTAGCTTACGGGCCTTAGACCTATAGTAGATACTCTTATTAGGCGCTTTCTATAGTCTAATCCTTCTATTCGAGAGGAGCTTAATTTGGTTTTCGTACTAGACTCTAAGGACCTTCGGAGCTATATTAAGGAGTAGAACTAGTATATCTATAATGTAGTTCGCGAGGGACTTATACTTTAAGCTAACCTCGAGTATAAGTTATATAGCGAGAAGAGCTACTATGCCTCGAAGAGCCTCTTCGACTAATAGGAAGATAACGAGGTACTAGGCGAGAACTATAGTAAGTACGAGCTTCGCTAATTGCCTATACTTAGGATTAGACGATAATTAGGGATAATACTACCTATAAATGGAACTACAAGTAGAACTATTAATAGACCTAGGATTAATAGCCCCTAAGGGGACGATTAGAAAGCTACCTTAGATAGTAACTAAAAAGCGAATCTATTTGATTTCTATATATATAATCGCGGTATTGTATCTAGTAAGATACCTAGAAAGGGAGGGATATTGTCTAGTAACTAGGATACACGTACTAGCCTAGTTAGGTAGGGATCTTGATTAGTATATATAGTCCTCTTCCTACTAAGGAGAGATATTATTAATCTTCGTTTAGTATATATTACTAGTTACGTTTCTTGTACCTCTACTATAGAGCTCTAATTACTACCTACTACCTCTATAGCTACTACGAATAGATAGTCTACCTAGTATGGCTTCCCCTAGCCTAATAGGTTATACTACTAGTAGTCCCTTCCTATACTACCTAGCCCTTGGATATGTGTAGGTTTGGGTTCTACTCATTACTAGCTATCTTTATAGTACTTTAAGTCTTCTTAGCCTACCCTAGCCTAATAGCAACCTACATGAAGTTTAATAGTAATCCGTACCTTAACTATACTAATATTATACAGGATTATACTAGTAGAGGCTATATTATCCTTCTCGAGGCTATATATCCCTAAATTAATTTATCTAACTATAAGGAGGATCTTGCTAACGAGACTAAATACTTCGACTATCTAAAGTATACCTCTTATAGCTTAGGCTACTTCTAAGTAGATCGTCTTAGTTCGAGATAGATTAAGTAAGGCTAGCTAGCGTCTAGATTCCTATATAATATAAGCCTACTATTAAGATAGCTAGCGGATTGTACTAGGAGGCCCTAGATAACCTAACTAATAGTAAGAAGACTAGAGAGGCCTACTAGGCTTATATAGTAGTCTACGAGAATATTAAGAAGTACGTATCGCCTTATATAGAGTCGATTTATACTACCTAGAGCCTATTAGGAAGTATCTATATTTCGAGGATACTAGGAATCTCTATACTTATAAAGGTAAGGCTAAGTTTAATATATCTAGTCTATTTCAATCCTCTTTATTATAGTTTATCTTAGCTAACTTTATTTAGGTCTATAGAAGGACTACGATACTATAATAAGAGAGGAGATAGAGTATAATCTAGCTACTAGGATATATATAGTTCCTTTTAACTCATTTTAGCCTTAGCTAATCCTATTCGATTAGATCCTAACTAAGAAGTATAAGTATATTAGAAATAGCTACGTTTCGTTCTAAAAAAAGACGAAGGAACTAGAGAGAAACTAGTAGAGTATTGCGAAGGGCCTAAGTATCTACCTTTAGTTATATATAGATTAAGTTAAGGCGTTTTAGTATAGTCTAGGTCGTATATCTACTAGCGAGACCTATATAGCTCTCGTATAGCTAGTAAAGGAGACGCTAAGTACTAATAATCTATCTAGGGAATTCGTAACTCCTTATAAGCTCTTTCGGGGCTAGTAGGTCGACGAGGATTCCTTTAGTACCTAGTAGGGCCTTCTTGGATCGAGATAGCCTATTTGTTTCCTTAGTATAACTTAAGTCTTAAGTTAGTAGTTCTAGTTATCCCTAGTTAGCCTATTTTAGACTATTCGGGTCCTTTAAGTAAGGAGTTAGCTAGATATATCTAAATGTATTTAACTAAGGCTAGGTATCCTCGAGTTTATCTATATAGCCTCGTTTTGCTCTATCTAGACTTATCTCTATATCTATTGTATCTTATTTAAATACGTATCGCCGAGTATAGGGACACTAGGCCTATAATAGAAGAGGAGAGTATATTTAGTACTAGAAGGGCTCGTATCTATACTACGTTACTACTCTATAGTAGCGTATATCCTATTAATATAAGGAGTAGACGTCCTAGTAGGTTAGTTCGGGTTAGGTTCGGGTTCAAAACCGAACCTAACCCATTTGTCCGGGTCTAATCTTAGAGAACCGGAAGTTTGTCTAGGTTCAAACCCAAAAATTCAATAGGTTTATAGCGAACAATAGAAACATTAGAAAGGCGGAAATTACGAAATATCGAGATAGAGAACATATTGTTATTTATGTATACTACTATTATCGTAGTCCTAAAGGACAAACTAGTTATTTCTTCTATATATGCTACTAGTATCGTAGTCCTTAAGGATAGAGTAGTTATTTCTTTCTATAGCATAGCGCTAATAGCTACCCTTCCGTTCCTTTATTACGTGCGACGGTTCTTATATAGATTCTCGCTAACGTCTATATCTCTAATAAAGATACCGTAGCCCTTTAGAAGTAAACTTAATATAACAATGTCCTTCTACTAAATAGTAATACGCTTAGCATAGACGGCTAGTAGGTTAATAGCTATCTAGAGTTAGTATATATTAAGGACGTTAGGGAGCAATATATACTTAAAGAAAGTCGTAAGGTATACATTAGAGGCCTTACGCAATACCTCGATAGTATTGAACTAAATATAGAACTAGCTAGCGCTAGTAGTATTAATATCGTAGATCAACTATTTAATTAGTCTCTAGAATAGCGCTCGCGGGATTATAAGGTCGGTAGACATTTACGTAGTCTTGATCTACTATAGTACGTTTTCTAAAAGATAATTAGTTGCGGCCGGCTATACGGCCGGCTATATAGCCGGCTATACAAGAAGTAGAACTTACTACCTACGTTTCTATAACGTACGCTTATAGTTGCCTTCTTATTTAACTTACTAAGCTTAAAGGTAGTACTTTTCTAGGCCTTGCGAGTAGTAGCGTAGATATTGTAAAGGACACGAGTAGTACCTTTCTTGTTCTTCTTAGTAGTAGTAGCGACGGACTTTCCGGCTATTCTAAATATAATAAGTATATAACTAAAGGTATAGAACTGTCGAGCTAAGGAGGGCCGACAGGTTTAAATGGATTATAAACTGCAATAGAAGCTACAAGGAATAGTAGGGGCCAAAGTAGGAATAGCAAGTGTGTTGTTGTTTACTATAGGTTGGAGTTCAACCTAAAAGGTGTTAGCTTGGATTAGTTACATGATTATCATTATGTGATCCAATCTGCTTGGCATCCCCTACTAGGTAACCAACTAGACTGTATATTCCAATACTCCTACTCAGATTAGTTAGTCTGCAAATCCTAATTCTAACCAATACAATCTAGCAAGAACTTCAATTAGCTAATCAGATGCAATAGCTTCTAGATTAGCATAGCGTATCCAATCTGCTAGGTTCGATTCCTAGATCTGGTATTTCCCTACTTAGTAGAGTTTAAACTCCTCTGAGTAGGGGCTTTTGTCCCTTTATACCAACTGTAATTGTCTAATGAATTCCTAGAACTATGGCCCTATCTTTGGCTTAGTTAGGCTATTAGCTACTATCTCTTTTGTTAGAGTGTATTCTACTATAACCTTTCTTTGCCACTAAAGATTTCTAACCTTATTAAAACTAATATCAATATGTTTTAATCTCTTATAGGTATGAGCATCTTTGACAAGAGTTAAAGCTACCTAGTTGTTACCCATGATCTAAACAGGTCTAACCTCATTCACTATATTAGAATTTCCTTTAATTAATGGTTAGAATGAGTATTCTCCTACTAACCATACATAGTCCATCTCCCTTAGGAGTGCTATAAGGAATTGAGATTGCTTTGTACATGCATTTATTGCCATGTACTCGGCTTCTATAGTTAATGTAGTAACTAACTTCTACTTCTTGCTTATCTAAGAAACTAGTAATCTATAGAGAAAGAAGATACTTCTAAGGATCGAGACTCTATTAGCTTTGTCCATTGCATAATCAGAGTCTAAATATCCTATTAGCTTTCCTCCTCCCCTCCTAAACATTAACCCTAGACTTAGGAATAATCTTAGGTATCTAGCTAGTTTTCTAAGTGCTTTTAGATGTCTCTTGGATAGATCTAATACATATGATCCTAATCTTCTAAGGGCAAAAGCAATGTTAGGTCTTGTTATGGTTATTAGCTATATCTATGTACTATTCTAGCTTTAGTACTTAGTCTTGTTATACCTTTCTTTATTTAAGTTAGATTTTCTTAGACTCTCATAGCTATCAAGTAGTAACAAGGTTAGGTAGGCTATTTCTTTAGTTATTCCAAACTTGGCAAGGTTTTCCTAGATATAGTGTTCCTAGTCTAGCTTTAGAGTACTATTCTTTCTATCTCTAGTAAGCTTCATCCCAAGAATTTTAGTTGGTTTACCTAGGTCTTTGATTTTGAATACCTTACCTAGTTCCTTCTTAAACTAGAGAACATCTTCTAGCTTTAGTGCTACAATGGGAATGTTATCTATATAGGTAAGGACCATTAGGTTCCTTCCTCTATGAATGAGCAAACATAGGTCTACCTCTAACTAGTAGAATCCCATTTCCTCTAGCTTTAAGATACATAGCTTGTTCTAGTCTCTTACTGCTTGTTTTAGGCTATACAAGCTCCTTAGGATTTTTAGGGCTATGCCTTGTAGGACCTCTACACCTAGTGGTGGGATTATAAAGATGTCTTCTTATAGGGTACTTTTAGTAAATGCATTGTTCACATCTACTTAGTATAGCTCCAGATCCTTTTCACATATAGTAGCTATAAATACTCTAAGTATATCATGCCTAACTATTGGTACAAATGTCTTCTAGAAATCTATCCTAAATTTCTAAGAGAACCCCCTTATAACTAGTCTTGCTTTAAACTTGTTAATTGCTCTACTAATTAGTCTCTTTACATTAAACACCCATTTTGAAGTAACTAGGTTTGCTCCTTTTAGTAGAACTACCTAGTCCTAGGTATAGTTGCTTCCTAGCGTAGTTAGTTCCTTCTAGATTGCATCTTCCTATATATAACCCTATTTAGGATCTTGTATTACCTCTTAGTAGGTTCTTAGGATTGGAACCTCCTGTTTTTGTACAATCCTTAGTATAAGGGCAGGGAATATAACCTCGCAAACACACTCTAGAAGTTCATCTATCCAATCCATACTTAGATCTAGGTCTTTTATTATACAGATAAAAGCCCTATAGTGCTTGGCTTCTAGGAACTCATCCTCCTCTAATTCTCTTAGTCTCTTCTATATAGTTAATCTTATAATTATACTATATATTCTTTCTTCCCTTAACCCTTTATTAGAGATTGATCTCCTTCTCTTTAAATTCCCCTCCTAAGCCTAGACATCCTAGTTATCTTGCTAAGGTTTCTCTTAGCTCTAATTAGGGGCCTGCTATTTCTCTTGGCTCTAATTAGGGGCCTACTGTTCATCATTTTGTTCTTTTTCTTCTAGATTAACCATTACCTAATATTGGTTAATGTCCTTTGGTAGTAGAGGCAGTTGGACCTATAATGGTTTGATATCCCGGTTCTCCTTCCTTGGTCTACTAACTAGGTTCCTTACTAGAGCTTGGCTTGGCTAGTTGAGTCTAGGAACATTCAATGTCATATCCCCTCCTTTCTTATTCTCAAACTAGACAGTATTATTATGAGCTCTTATAGCTTTTATATTAGGCTCCTAGAACAGCTATATCTTTGATGTATTAGGCATATACCTAATGAAAACAGCATCTTTGCCTCTGTTTATTAGCTTGTCTAATCTTATCCTAGCTGGCTAAGATTTAGCGTCTATATACACAACTGCTCTATATCCCTAGATCCTAAAGTGTAATGTAGAAGGTCTCTTTCTAGTAAAAGCTTCATCGGGTGAAACTTTGAATCTATCTATATCTAGACCATTTAGGAGAGCATTTCTCATAATAGTGTAGGCAGCTAATGCTTCTAGCTAGAATTCAACTAGTATGTTCGAATCTTCTAGCATTGCCCTAACATGCTCCTTAGATGTCTAGATTAACCTTTCTACAACTCTATTTTGGATTGAGTTGTATGCTTTAGTTATATAATAGGAGATTCTAGATTCCTTCTCCTACTGCTTAAGTAATGTAAGCAATTCTCTTGCTCTATTACTTCTTACTACCTAAAGCTAATTCCCTAATTGCAATTTAGCTTTTCTTCTCTATCCCTGCAATGCATTTGCTACATCTTCTCTTAATTTTAATAGGAATACCTACTTCTTTCTTGAAAAGTTGTTAACAATCTCAAGCTACTATTTGAAACCTAGTCTTGAGACAGGTAATAGTCTACAGATATTAATTGAGACAAGGGCAAGCCTAGCTAGCTTTCTCTTAGTCTCCTTACCTCTATGTTTTTTTATTTTGGCTAGAGAACATACCCTATAGGGCTAATGCTTTGTAGGGATAGGAATTTTGTCCTTTAGGTTAGTTACTTTGTAGAGGTCTTTTAGCATTCCTTCTCTAAAGTGTCTAACTCTTCTATGCCATAGCTCCTACTAATCCTAGTTAGTCTAGGCTACAAGTGCATAGGCTTTATTATTCATTAAGTCCTAGGGAATGCATGCATATGCGAGCTTATCTAGGTCTTAGCTAATTTCCTCAATGAATAGCACTCCTCCTAAAAGCCTTGTCTAGACAACTAGCTTTC
>LFZO01001106.1:0-12604 GCA_001578225.1 Pseudocercospora musae | reverse complement strand
TTAGGCAAGAACCTTAGAGTAGGAATAGTAGGCTTAGAAGTAAGGCGGACTAAATCGATATCCCTCTTTTCCTTACCTATAATAAACTTCCTATAATTAGTAGAGCTATTAATGTCCTACTTGATATACTCTAAGATCTTCTTAAAGTCGCGGAAGCTATCTAGGTCGTTATTAGTAAGCTTACATCTCCGAAAGATACGCTAAGATATAGGCCCCGGAAGGCCTTTTAGGAGTAGTCGGGTCTACTAAGAGTTTTCGAGGTCTTCCTTTAGAATAGTATCTATAGCCTTAACGAACTCCCGAATATACTCCTTTAGGTTATCGTCTTCTATACGCGGTTAGGCATATAGGGTCTTAAGCTATAGGCGACTACCTTTAACCCTATAGCTATCGTTCTTACGGTACTCGCGTAAGAAGGACTTCTTAAACTTCTCCTAGTCGGCGTCTAACTTATCGGCTCTATTAGGATAGCCCTTAAGACTCCTAAGTATTATATATAGCTTAGTATCCGTCGTTCGTATAAATATACGGATCTTCTTAGTATCGGAACGATCGTTTAGCTTATACTCGATAAGGTTGTCTTCGTACTATTCGATATAGGTAGTAGTATTGTATTCTTTAAACTAAGGGTTAGAATTACTACTAGGCTCTAGTAGATAGCGCCTATTAATACAAGTAAACTCCTTCTACTACTCTATTATTTACTATTATAGCGTCTTGAAAGTAGTAAACATAGTACTATTGAAGTCTATATTAGGGCTAGGTTCTAGTACTCTTCTACTACTACTCGAACTAGTAGTAGATATAGGTTCGCCTATCTTAACCGGAGAGCGCCGGATTTGTTCGTTAAGTAGGTTAGGTTTAGGTTCCTCGTTAGAAGGCGTCAATACTCGGCTTAGTCTAATACTAGAACTTATTTAAACGAATATAGTAAGGTAATATAATTAAAGAATTGTTTTTACGCTTTTGTCGTTCTTGTTTTCCTTTATAAAATAAATAAATAGGGGAATACTATTATACTACTATATAGAATAGGCTTTCGTTTTTATATAGGTAGGTACTAATAACCCCCCTAGGAATTATTAGACTTTCACTCTCCCCTAGCTAGCCTAATTGCTAAGGTAGAGCCTAAAAAATATTTAGAAACGGGAGTTGCGATCTTAGGCTAATCTAGTAATCTTAGAGCTAATAATTTGCTAAATAGTATAGTAAGATTACTAGGTAACTTTGTTCCTACTTCCTTCCGTAGAGTGCCTTCTATTAGTTATAGTAGAAGACTAAAGTACTATCGAGCCGGAAGCGAATTAGCGAATTAGAAACTTAGTAATCTCTAGCCTAACCGGGATCCCTTTTCTTTAATAGCCTAATACTTATATATAGGTATAGGTACGGGTACCTATCCTACTATAGACTTTAGCTAGGTCTAAACATAGTCTAGGTAATTAGTCCTCGCTATGCCTTAGGATCGGTTAGTAGAATAAGACTAGTCGACCGGAACAATATCGTATCGAATAGGTAGTACGCTACCGTACGGTACTAGTAGGGTTTTAGAGGGATCCCTAAACCCGAAGCGAGTCCTAGAAAGTAATCGACTATCTAGGTCCTAAGCCTTAATAGTTTCTAGGGTTTGTAGCTTTTCGGGGTTAAGACGATATCCTTATCTAGGAGGTTACTCTTAGTTATCGCTTCTATCGAGACCTCCTAAGATACTTTTCGTAACTAGCGCTATAGGTCGTTTGTCGCCTCCTACTTATATATAGTTATCCGTACCTAAGGACTACTATTAACCTAACTACCTAATGCGATCGAGAAGAGATAGCCCTACCTTCGGCTCTATTAATAAGTAGAACCCAAATCTATACAAACCTAAGGACTAGGTAGTATAGGAAGGAACTATAGGTAGTATAACCTATTAGGCTATAGGTAGCTATACTAGGCGGACTAACCGTCGTAATAGTTATAGAGGTAGTTAGTAGTAATTAGAGCTCTATAGTAGAGGTACATAAAACGTAGTAAGCGATATATACTAAACGAAGGTTAATAATGTCTCTTCCTAGTAGGAAGAGGACTATATATACTAGTCGAGGCCCCTATCTAACTAGGTAGACAAGTGTGTCCTAGTTACTAGACAATACTATATATAATAGCTATATATAATAGAAATACGTAGTTACTATATAAGGTAATAGAGAGAAATAGAGTTAAAGGTCGAAGTAAAGCGGAACTAATACTATATAGTATTAATAATCTAAGCGATTCCTATAGATACGATATATCTCTACTATAGTCGAGATAATAGAGATTAGTATATCCTTAGTAGCTATCGCTAACTATAGGTATAAGGAATCTACTAAGCGAAATCCGGAGCGCTCTAAATTTAACTAATCCTTAGCTTTTACGTAGAGGTAGACCTTAAGAAGAAGGCGTAGAGATAGATAGTCTAATCGATAATCTATCCCTATATAATATAGATAGTTAAAACATATTTAGTAGAAGGATTAGGATACTTATAGGATCGAATAAATCTAACGGTATTCCTATCCTCCCTAACCCGAACCTCCTAACCCTAACCTAAACCTAAAGTTAGCTACGAGATCGTTAGAGAAGCGAAGTAGCCTAGAGATAGCGATAAGGTAGTTATAGGTCGCGACGAGGTAGCGTAACTATCCTTAGCTTAGGCTAATTAATAACTTATCTAGTAGTATTACTTAGCGTTACTAATCGATGAGTTAGTATTACGTAATAAATTAATTGCCTACCGAGCTAGTTACGTAATTCACCGATTATGTAATATACCGATTACGTAATAGCGCTAGGCGTAGTATTAATATAACTCCCTTACTATATTTCCTCTATATAGATACTCTACTATATATATATATAATACCTACTATATATATATACGATACCTATAATACGTATATCTATATATATATCTAGCTAGATCTAACGCCTACGATAGCGGCGAACGCGGCGCCGACCTAGACGCTATAGTTCCTAGTATAGTTTCTAGATCTATTTCTCTACTTATAGGTTACGTACCTCGATAATTCGATAACTATAGAGGACGTATTCGTAAGACTAATACGTAACTTTTAGTAGATCCTCTATAGCGAGGCGCCCGTTATAGTAGAGTTCCGGTAGAGCGTACGTAACGTAATAGTATTCTAGATAGCTATCGGCAACGCGCGTAGCTAGTAGGACCTCCTAGCGCTTATCTAGAGGTTACCGCCGCTACGGGTACTTAGCCGCCTCGTATTCGTAGAGGAAGAGGATAGGGTAAATAGAGTAGATAGGATAGATAGGGAGGATAGGATAGATAGGAAGGATAGGGAGGACGATAGTAGTACTCCGATCCTCGAGCTATAGATATAGTTTCGATAAGGAAAGAGTAAGGCGATAGGTAGTCTACTATTCTATAATAATTACTATAGGACAAATATATCGGCTAGAAAATAATAGGCCTACGCGAATAGGATAAGTTATATCTATAGTACGACTAATTAGTAGATAGAGGATATAGTTATTCTTAACTACTATATCGTAGACGATATCGGCCGAACCCTAAGCCTCTAATATATCTAATAAGACCTCGAAGACTACTTAGGTACTTTAGGGAATAGTATTTTATTTCGTACTAGTAGTTATAGAGAAAGACGATAAGTCGTTATTAAAGCGGTCTAGTTTAATTTCCTTACTAAGAAGTATTATTAGAGATACTTTAACCGCTTAGTCTTTCCTAGAGGTAAGCTAATTCGAGTAAGCGATTTGCTTCTAGTACTTCGTACTATTGCCTTTCGTACGACGCTAACGAATCGCTATCCTCGATAGTAGTATACTAGTATAGCGATAGGGTTAATCGACCTATTTAACTATACTAGACTATTGCGATTCTTCGTATAGACCTATAACTCTAAATATCTTCGTATTATTATCCTCTAAATATCTCCGAATTAGCCTCTCTATTCCTCGAGATAAGGCTTTAGATATTTCGATTATAATAAATTACCTATTCTAATTAAACGCTATACTATATTTACTACTAGTATATTATATAGTTACTCTATTAACTTGTAGTCTATCTTATCTTCTCGTCTTTTCGAGGTATCTATTAATACCTCGAATTTCCTAGAAGCTAAACTATCGATCGTCGTTAAGATCCTTCTATAGTATATCTTTAGTATAAGCTATTCGATATATCTAGAATAGCGTATTAGAGAGGTATCGACTAGAGTAGATCGGGCTAGATATACGCTAAATATAGTACATAGACTAGCTATTACTATATACGTTCCCGAAGTAGATAGTATAGACCTTATACTTCTCCTTAAGGGCCTAGAGGAAAGTCTATTATATATAGAGTAGGAATATATCGGTAGGCTTAGGTCTAATAGTACCTTCTTTAGCTATATAGTCGTAGATAAGGAGGTAGTATCCTTACTTACGTAGGAGCTATATAACCGCGATAGCCTAAGTATACTATATATCCTAGCTATACTACTCCTACCTCCTAATAGAATATATAGTAGCTATAGTAAAGAGTACGATCCTTACGGTAGGTATACTACTATCCGGTCTCTTAATTTTCGCCTATATAAAGCCTTTAAAAGTATCGTCTATACTACTATTAAAATCCTCCTTCTACTTCCCTATAGCGAAGCTAATATTATATAGATAAACGTAGATATACTTATTCCTATATCGGTACTAGGCTTCTTCCTAAATCCGAGTAAGGAATCGGTCGAGAGCCGGGGTCGCTATTAGGATCTCGGCGTCGGTCTAGCGATAGTCTCGCTAGATCTACTAGTATATAGAGCCGGATTAGAAGAGGAAGGCGTATAGGAGTTCTATCGGTAGTAGTAGTAGTAGCTCGAGGAGGGATAATTATAGAACGGGTATATTAGTTAGTACTCGTAGTAGTATACGCTAGATCGTAGGCATACGGCCTCCTTTAGGATCCTATCTACTAAGCCCTTCTAGTCGCTTCCTATAATAGATAACTTATACGTTTACTATATAAATCCCTATAAAATAATATCTATTCTATAGCGTTTTTCGATACGATATAGGATCCGTTAAGAAAACTTTAGTATAGTATCTATATATAATATTACCGGCCTCTCGGCGCCGAGGCTCGCTTAGTCTAGTTTAGCCTTACCTAATTAGCTAGATCTAACTTTACTCTAGATACTCTAACGTCTATCTAGTAGCGGAAATAACGTTCGGTATATCGTTTCCTACGTATATACTCGATTAATAGAAGAGCGGTAGTAATCGTATATAGTATCTTAAGGCGTTCTACTCGTAATATATACCGTACGTCTAGCTATCCGAGTCGCTAAATAGTCTCGTCCCTAGCTTCCTTAGCTACTATCTCTTTCGTATCCCTTCTACTCTCCTCGCTCTATATCCCTCTTATAATAGAGGATAGGCGGCCTCTCTATATAAGGAGGTACTAAGGCTTCTCGTAATAAAATAGGACTAAGGCTTCTCGTAATAAAATAGCGCTTAGGAGAAGTACGTACTCTAAGCGATAGAGTTAAGAAATCAAACCCGAAACTCTTTCCCTTAATAATCGAGAAAGCTATTACCTCGCCGTCTTAAGTATAGACTATATAGTAATCGAGTATAAAGACTATAGTCTAATAGGGAGGACGTCTATAGTCGGGATCGGTTAAAACGTCCTAGACGAGACTCCGCTATATAATATTAATATCGCGGATAGTTAGTAAGCCTCTTAGACTAGTAGGAATAGCCTCTTACCGGATCGTAGTACTTACGTTATCCCTCTAAAGCTAACGTACTATATTAATCTCGGAGGTAGTAGAAGTAGGGTAACTAGCCGTTATAGGATTATTCGTATTATCTTAGAGTAATAAGTCGAAGGTATAGAGGAACCGGCCTAGTATACTACTATCGTCTATAATAATTTAGCGTAAATCGTCCTAGAGACGGGAGCGCTTACCTCTAGCTAGTATAATTATCCTTTCGTTCTCCTATTACGTCGTAGCTATCGTCTATGTTTCTAACGTATCCTATCTACTATTAGGACTAACCGAGCGCTAGCCGGTAATAATCGTATCGTAAGGCATGCCCTAGATATACCGACTAGGCGAAAGAGTATCGAAATAAACTATAAGACGACCTCCTAGCGTAAGTAGTATCCGGAGATAAGCGATTACGAGATAGCGACTATTATACTTAAAGTAGTTAAGGGCGAGGTAGACGAGTACGATATCGAATCCCTCCTTATAGGTAGCGAAAGCCTTAAGCTCGATAGGGATACTAACCTTGCGAATATCGCTATACTAGTAGTAATTGCTACGTAGTTCTAAGAAGCGGTAGTAAAGCTTAGCGTCTATCTACGCAAGTAGCGCGCCGCTTATATTAGTAAAGAATATATAAGGGTTCTTTCTACCGAGGACATCGTAGGCAAGTAGACTAGCGAGACTAGGTCTATACGTAACGTCGAGTATACTCTCGCTAGGCTAAATGCCTACGAGCCTTACTATACGCTAGTAGGATTCCGCTCCCGGCTATACTTACTTATTCCGGATATCGTAGTAGCCGTTTCTTACTAGCCCTATTCTACTACGCTCGGGAGGCGAAAGGATTATATAGTTAATAGTCTACGATATAGGCGAATAGATCTATAACCCTATTATAAGGGCTCCTTATAAGAGCGTTAGTAGATAGGAAATACTCGATATAAACGGAAGTATACTTATAGATCGTTACGGAAGTCTCGGAGCGTAGAAGATTCTAAAGAGGATATAATAGTAGGAAGGCTAGAAGAAGAGTTAGAAGAGGTCTTAGAGAGGGCGAATAGTAACTAACTATACTCGAGGTTAGTTAGTAGTAGTAGAAAGAAGAGAGGGTTAATAATCGAGAATAGGGTTCCTAAAGAATACTATCGGCTAGCCCGAGCGCCTAATAGGTAAGGGAAGCTACGAGGTAGCGATAGCGGTATAACGTAAAGGTCGCGTAGTAAGGGGATAAGTAAAGGATCTAGGAGAAGGCGCTAGTAACGATTTAATAGCGGAAGGCGAGTAGTAAGCTATTCGAGGAATAAGGCTTAAAGGATCTCGTCGAAGGCTATCCTATCGCTTCTCGTAGGTCCCTAGGGCGCCTCTACGACTCCCGTAGCGGATATCGGACCGTATTAGGTTATAGTCTTCGCGAGTAGGTACTATAAACCGCTCTATAGACCTACGAGAAAGCGACGGAGTATTAGGCATTAGCCGCTATAGCTATACAATAGTAAATACCTATTAGTATTATGTCTTCGATTACTCTATCGCCTACTATAGATAGAACCCTATAGGCCGTAACTACTATTACTACCGCTACTACGACTCCTAATAGCGACGTAGAGATAACGAATAGTAGTATACCTATAAAAGGCATCCTAGAGACTATCGGTAGTCGAAGCTATAAGCTTATTTAAGTAATATAACGACTCTCTCTCCTAGGCATTAACGTAACGTTACTATTACTTCTAAGATTTGTTATAGTTAAGAGACTAGTCTACTAGAAAAACCTCGATCGTAAGTCTATATAATACTCTACCTTAGCTAAGCTAACTTTCTATATAGATCGAGGTAACGTACGATATTATATTGCCTCGTAGCGAAGGTACCTATACTAAATACCTATTTTAAATAATACCTATAGTATAGCAAGACTAAGTAGATCTCTAGAAGTATATAGTTACTATTCGTCGTAAATATATATATAGTACTTACTACGTTACTAGATCGTATAGTATAGAGTTTAATCGCTAGCGTATAGACGTAGAGACTATATCTCTACTCTTTGCGATTATCTATAATAAGACTAAGCTAGAGTTAATACTACGCTATCCGTAGTTAGTAGTCCTAAACCTAGATAAAGACTTTAATATATTTAAGGACCCTATAGTAGTAGTACCGATAGAGGATATAGTTAGATTTTCCCTAAACGTAATTAGCCTCTTAGACTATATAAGACTATAGTCTCTATAAGTAAGGACTATAAAGCTATTCTATCGCTTCTCCTAGGTCTATAGGGCGCCTCTACGACTCCTATAGCGGACGTTAGACTACTTAAGATTATAGTCTCTACGAGTAAGTACTATAAAACTATCCTATCGGTTTCTCGTAGGTCTATAGGGCGCCTCTACGATTCCTATAGCGGATATTAGACTATATAAGATTATAGTCTCTACGAGTAAGTACTATAAAACTATCCTATTACTCTCTCGTAGGTCCGTTAGGCGCCTCTACGATTCCCGTAGCGGACGTCGGGCTATATAAGATTATAGTCTCTATAAGTAAGTACTATAAAACTATCCTATCGCTTTCTCGTACGTCTATAGGACGTCTATACGATTCTCGTAGCGGATATTAGACTAGTCTCTAGCGCTAGGATAGTACTATAGGTACTCCGAGAAAGTATCTAGCTATAATTAATATCCTTAAAATAGCTAAAAATAGATATATCTAAAACGTCTAGCCTCTCGGTAGTAGAAATTAACCCTAAAGGTATAGGGAGGTACTAAGGCTTCTCGTAATTTAATAGGAGTAGAGAGGGGTATATTTTTATAAAAATAACGCTTTTAAGGAGTACGTATTCTAAGCTATAGAGTTAAGAAATTAAGCCCTATAAACTCTAGAATAGCTAGCCCTTTCCCTTAACTATTCCTAAAGCTATAACCTCGCTATTTTCCCTATTTAAGTATAGACTATATATATACTATATATAAAGACCTTAGCGTAATACCTAGTAGGACGTCTAAGGTTAGATCCGGGATCCTCGAGGACGTCGTAGATCGCGTACTACTATACTATATTAAGGTCGCGGATAGTTAGTAAGCCTCTTAGACTAGTAGACTTTATCGTTTCCTAGACTATCTTATTCTAGTCTATAAATAGATTCTATAGATCGTAGGTAGTTACGAACGGGCTAGGTATACCGCTACTATCTATAATAATTCGGCGTAAATCGTTCTAGAGATAGATATAGTTACCTCTAGTTACGAGAGTTATCTAGTCGACCTAAGGTAGCGTCGTCCCTATCGTCTATTTTTCTATCTTGCCCTAATCGGTATCGCGACTAACTATGCGCTAGCCGGTAGCGATTACGTCGTAAGGTTTGTTCTATATATCCTAACTAAGTAACGGAGTATCGAACTAGACGACTATATAACCTCCTAGCGCGAGTAGTATCCGAAGATAAGTAATTACCTAAGGGCGACTATCGGGCTCGAAATAGTTTAGGAAGAGGTATACTAGGACGACGTTAAAGCTATTCTAGTAGTTAGTAAAAGCCCTAATCGTAGTAGGGATATTCGCCTCCCGAATATCGCCTTACTAGTAGTAATAGCTACGTAGTTCTAGGAAGCGGTAGTAAAGCTCGGCGTCTACCTACGCAAGTAGCGCGCCGCTCGTATTAGTAAAGAATATAGGAGGGTTCTTCCTACCGAGGACTTCGTAGGCAAGTAAGCTAGCGAGACTAGGTCTACTTACGACGTCGAGTATACTCTCGCCTCGCTAAATACCTATAAGCCTTACTATATACTAGTAGGACTCTACTCCGCTCTAGTATTCCTCTATATACTACGTAGTAGAGCTAGAAGTAGTATAGTAGCCGGTAGTCGGCTTCGTTATATTATAATAGTATTTCTAAAGTATTATATTATTAATAGTCTACGCGATAGGTAAACTAGATAGTACTACTATTATAAGGGCTCCTAAGGAGAGAGTTAGCGTACTAGAAATACTCTATAGAAGGTCTAGATAGAAGTATACTTACCGATCGTTACTAGGATCTAGAAGAGGTAATAGGTAGGAAGCGCTAAAGGTCCTAAAGAGGATATAATAGTATAAAGGCTAGAAGAATAGTCGGAAGAGTTATCCGAGAGGGCTAACGGTAACTAACTATACTTAAGGTTAGTTAGTAGTAGTAGAAAGAAGAGAGGGTTTATAATCGAGGTTAAGGTTCCTAAAGAATAATAGCTATTAGCTCAAGCGTCCGATAAGTAAAGGGAGCTACGAGGTAGTAGTAGCGGTATAACGTAAAGATTACGTAGTAAGGGAATAAGTAAAGGATCTAGTCGAAGGGGAAAGCTACTAGGCTATAGTAGTAGTATAACGTAAGGATCGCGTAGTAGAGGGATAAGTAAAGGATCTAGTCGAAGGGAGAAGCTACTAGGCTATAGTAGCGATATAACGTAAAGGTTACGTAGTAGAGGGATAAGTAAAGGATCTAGTCGAAGGGGAGAACTACTAGGCTATAGTAGCGATATAACGTAAAGGTCGCGTAGTAAGGGGATAAGTAAACTATCTAGTTAAAGGCGCTAGCGACGATCTAATAGTAGTCGAGGCTTATAGAAGGCGCTAGCGACGATAAGGTTATAGATAGAGATACTAGGGTTAGGATTAGGGTTAGGGTCGAATCCTAACTATTATTATATAGTAGGGTTCGTTCTAATATCCGTTACTATAATAGGATAACTATTACTATTAACGTTATTATAATAGACTAATTTAACTATACTTAGCTATTATAGTTCTTCTAGTAATTATCTCTATTCTACTCTCTTAGAACTATTATCCTTAATATCTTATAGATAGATAGCTCGAGCTCTCTAACCTATCCTAGTCCTTCCCTCTATAGCTAACTTATTAGTCGGTATTACTTAGCGATACCGACTAATAACTAAGCCGTTAATAAGTAATACCTAAACCTATACAAACCTAAGGGCTAGGTAGTATAGGAAGGGACTATAGGGAGCATAATCTATTAGGCTATAGGTAGCCATACTAGGCGGACTAACTATCGTAATAGTCGTAGAGGCATATAGTAGTAATTAGAGCTCTATAGTAGAGGCACATGAAATGTAACTAGTAATATATACTAAACGAAGGTTAATAATATCTCTCCCTAGTAGGAAGAGGGCTATATATACTAATCGAGGCCCCTACCTAACTCGGTAGTTAAGTGTGTCCTAGTTGCTAGCCAATATCCCTCCCTTTCTAAATATCTAACTAGATACAATACCGCGATTATGTATATAGAAACCAAATAGGTAAGCTCTTCGGCTCGCTACCTTAGGTAGACTTTTAATCGTATCCCTAGGGGCCATTAATCCTAGGTCTATTAATAGTACTACTTGTAGTTCTATTCTTAGGTAGTATTCCCCCTAATTACCGTCTAATCCTAAGCGTAGGCAATTAGCGAAGCTCGTACTTACCGTAGCTCTCGCCTAGTACTTCGTCGTCTTCCTATCGGTCGGAGAGGCTCTTCGAGACATAGTAGCTCTTCTCGCTATACAACTTGCGCTCGAGGTTAGATTAAAGCGTAAGTGCCTCGCGAACCGCATCGTAGGCGCGTCGGTTCTACTCCTTAATATAGCCCCGAAGGCCCTTAGAGTCTAGCGCGAAAACCAAATTAAGCTCCTCCCGAATAGAGGGATTAGACTATGGAATGCGACCTACAAGAGCGTCTACTATAGGCCTAAGGCTAGTAAGCTAGATAGCGCAAGGGAACGCGTATAGAATCGTACCGCCTTAGCGAGTAATAGGTATTAGGCTTCGGTAAGCCTCTACGACCTAGGCGACGGTAAGATTGAAATCCTTAACCTTGTTTCCTTTAACGCGATAGAAGCCTAGATCTATGTAGATTCGAGTACCGGTACCGGCAATGTCGCTATAAGGTCGGTTAGCTCTCCTACCTAGCCGTTCGATAGTATAAGGCCGCGAGCCTTAAGCTTCTATACCTATATAGCGAAAATCTCCGGATTATATATATAGTCGATATCTTAAGAGTAGGCAAGCTTATCCTCTACTTCGAAGGAGACCGATATACGGATTCGATTAGCGCCGATGCCTTCGATTAGCTCTAGAACGTTACTATTTAAGCGCATTGTCTCTACTAGAGGCAAGTTACTCTTCTTAGATATATCGTACTCGTAATAGAACTTGGTAGGCTTCGGTATAGAGATAAGCTCGTACGTATAATCGGGTCGAAGGGCAACTATAAGGAGCTATAACGGTAGGTTCTATCGGACTAGCTAGTTACTAATACTATAGATCTATAGTAGGTTAATACTAGTCTACTTCTCCGGCGGGTAGCTACGGAGATGCTAGTAATATATTGTAACCTCCGCGACTATCTCCTCTATAAGACTATACGCCTTACCCTTTAGGTTCTTAGCCTAGTTAAGGATGTTGTTAATCGCCGTACTACCTTACTCGGTTATTACTACCGTAACTTCCGGTTGCCTAAAGGCTCGAGTAACTACTTACGGAAATTGGTCTAGTATAGTCGGTACGTTAGACTAAACTAGTATAAAGGCGTACAAGCCGAGACGCGCTACTAGTACTATAGTAACTAGAGTACTAGTAAAGTAGTAAGCCTTATTAGAGCTACGAAAGGCCTCGAACTCCTCCTCTATATTACTATTCTTACCGAGTAGAAAGAGCCGATTAGTAAGGTTATCCTTCGCGTTAATTAGTCGGAGGCTATAGAACTTAGCGTATATCTTTAGGTACTTAGCGTAGATATCCTCTAGTTCGTTAGGATTATATAGGTCCTTGAATTGCCGAGCTAGATCGTAGACTAC
>LFZO01001105.1:0-12605 GCA_001578225.1 Pseudocercospora musae | reverse complement strand
GCGGCTATAGCGGTATACCTAATACTCGCCGCTAGGTAACTAGCCCTTTCTTCGGTATTCGTTAGTCGCCCTACTAACTACTAAGCTCTAGTCTACTAAGCTCTAGTCCTTCCTCCTTTCTCTCTATTATTTAGAGTTAGCTACTATAGAGTTAGCTAGTATAGTCTATAAATCTACCTTCTAGCTCTAGTCCTTTTAGTACCTATCGGTCCTTCTTTACCTCTAGTAATTAGAGTTAGCTACCGCCGTAGTCTACGAACCTACCTCCGCTATAGATAATCGATACTCCCGCTATATTAGCGCTATTAGTACGTCGACCGTCTTAGCCGCCTCGTATAGGAGAGTTGTCCCTTCGTCGAGAGGCTATAGACCGATAGGCGCGCTAGGCATCTAACCCTACTAGCTCGCCTAAGGGGGACGTCTTCTATAACTCGATCGAATAGATTATAGAGTAGATAATATATACGTCGGTCTCGCCCGCTACTTCGTCTAGTAGCAAAAATAGTATTAGCCTAGGTAGTAGTACTATTATAGGCAATACTACTCTATCCTGTCCTCCTACTTTAGTCCTAATTATAAGAAATACTAATCTAACCTTCCTAGGCGTAGATCTAGCGTAGCGGCTTACGTAGGCGTAGCTTGCGGCAAATATATAGGCCGCTATAGGCTAGTTACAAGATCCGGGCTAGCGTGCCTAAGAAGCTATCTAGCGTAATAAGGCTATAGCGCGAATAAATAATAAGGGTAAGGGTCGGGCATATATACCTAGCGATATCGGTAATGTTCTTAGTAGTAGTAGTAGTAGTAGTAGTATTCGTACTCTATAGGGCTAGGCAAGTACTCCGTATACTAGCGGTAGTACTCTATAGAGTAGTAGTTAGGATTCTAACGAACTATCGCTAACTACTAATGTACTACTCTCTTAGCGTATACTTAGTATACCCGTACGCTTCGAAGGCTACCCCGACCTTATAGTAGATTATCCGCCCTATAATCGTTACCTTAAGGATATCTACGATAGCAAAGTAACCCTAGCCGACGTAAAAGAGTTATATAGAAAGACCGGTTCTAAGCGATAGCAATAGTATAATCCCTATAGTAGAGGTTAAGGGAAGCGGAACTACGAATAGTTAATACGGTAATCTACTATCTAAGAGATTAAGGAGCGCGTCGGTTCCGCCTTTAACTTTAATATTGTTATCTTTAACCGCGCCTTTAATGTATTAGAGACCCTACGCTAGCTAGTATTATTTAAGAGAGACGATATAAAGCGTAAGGAGTAGGAGAAGTTATAGCGCTAATACGCTTATAAGCTCCGCTCTATTATCGAGGAATTCTATAGCGGTAAAGGTAATATATAGAAGAGTATTGTTAAGGGTATTAATAAAGAGCGCGATGCGAACGGTAGTAGTTCTTAGGATACTATATACTACCTCGGTCGTACTTGTTACTATACTAGCTATAACGGCCTAGTAGAGAGTCGAAACCTCTATCTAGACCTACCGCCTTCTAATATCGTTATAGACTCGGAAATCGAGGCTACCGTACGTTAGTATATACGAGAGAGAAAGCCGAAGAAGGCTTGTAAGTAGTACTATTATAAGAATACTAAGTAGTTATAGATTGCGGAAAGTAGTACTTCTACTATAGTCGAGTCTAGAATTATAGCGGAGGAAGATACGATATATAATCTCCTTTTTTTCCTTTTTTGTTTATTTCCTAACTAAGAGCGAAGCGGATTCGGTAGACCTAGGCTATTTTCTTTCGTGTTTCGACGAGTACTATAACATAATCGATACTTTCGTAGCGATACCTAAAAGGCGTCTACTACTAATATTCTCCGCTATAGTAATATATCCCTTCGAAACAATGTATACTATTACCTATACGACTAAGTTGTACGTTGTTTACTATAGCGAAGAGGCCGGTCTAATTACTACGTAGCGAGGACTATAGCCTTAAATTCTTCTAAGGCTAACTATATTGTGTTACTAAACTCGTATACTACTATCTAGAGTACCTCTCGAAGTCGATCTATATCTAATCCTTTCTCTTGCTCGATACGCCCCCCTTCTTCGACTCTAATAGTACGAGACGAACTCCCTACTATAGGAGTTAGCGATACTATAGGGCCTACTACTACCGGGCTAGGAGGCGCTAGTAGTAGTAAGCGTAACGACCTACGGCTTCTAGAAATCGTAATATTATATTTGCGACTTAGCTAATCTACGTACTACGCTAGTATACGGAGAGATTTAGAGCTATACTATCGTCTAGGAAAGTTAGTATAGTTGTATATATCGGTAAGCTATTCCTATATTATCTCGCGCTTCGTATACAAGATTATAATCGTAAATATTCGCTCGTCGATAATATTATTATCTATTACGGAGTCTATATTGTACGCTATAGGATTTATGTTTACGCTAATAGAGTAAGAGGTCTAGTAAGAGAAGATATTAAAACATTTAGATATATATACCGAAAATAGACATTATATAACATATAACTATATATTAAGAGGATTAGATACATTTACTACTATATCCTCTATTCTATCCTAGAATATCGTTTCTAGCTCGATATTAACTTCCGCTCCTATCTTATCGGCTAGCCTATCTAGAGCAATCGTTATAGCTACCTTCCGCTATAGATACTTAGCGTTAAATTCGCGGACTTCTCGGACTAGCTTATCGATTCCAATTTAGTATATATCTAGCGGGTATTAGGCATCTTCGTATCGGGGAATCGCGCTCGCGCTATAGGAAATAGCAAGGAGCTTTATAGAAAGTCCCTAAATATCGTATATAGTATCTTTATATAAATAATTAGTACTATTCCTTACGCTAAACTCCTTCTCGATCGCTATATTAACTTCTATCGCTATATACGTAGAATACGAGACTCGATTAAACGTCTTAGTAATATCGTAGGTTAAATTCTTGAAATTCCGTATATCGTTTTTATACTATAGATTAATAAGCTCTAACAACTTATTAACGGCAATACCTTTCCCTATCTTACCGGTTATGTTAATAATACTACCTACGAGAATCGTACGGCGTAATAGTTGTTTAGCGTATTTTAATATCTATATTAATCGTAGTATCTCCCGACCGTAGTTATACTACCCTATACTAAGGAATACGATAGCTAACTAAGGAAGAATACGTTAGATATAACTAATGTCCTAGCGTCGTATCGCATTCCGTAGTATTAACTAGAGCTCGGTAATATATAGGCGCCGATATAGTACTAAAGACGAAACTAGGCGTAGGGCTAGCTACGGTTATTTAATCGGCCGCTATGGATTAGAGGCTATAGTATACGGAGAAAGAAGCGTTGTCTTTAGTATGCCCCTTATCTACTCCTATATTCTCGATAGCTATATAGTCGGACGTAGATACTAATTATATAGCGTTTTAAGCGTTTTAAGGTATTCCTATAGCGAAAGGCTAGCGACGATAGACTAAATAGCCTTAAGATCGTTAATATCTATCCTATTAGGTAAGAATTCTCGCTAGTTAAGGATTCCTACGAAGAGCGCGATAATTCTTACGAAGTAGCCTTAGAGCGTAACGGGGCGGAGGATATAGTACTTTAGATTCTTCTCCTAGAGATACTTCGTACTAAACATATCCTTATCGTAAAGGATACTATACTCCTATCTAGTATCGAGGCTATAGCTCTAGAATAGGCGTACGAGGGTATAATAGAGATTTATAGCGATATAGAATATTCCCGCTATAGGCAATAGCTATTCCCGACGCTCGAATAGCCTTTTACTTTCGATATTCTTATACTTATTACTCTATATTCGCTATGCGGTCTACTAATCGCTATATACTAGCTAGAGCCGAACAATGAAGTCTACTATAGGATCTAACCGAAGTTTATATAGTAGGATATCTTCTTATACTACTACGTTCCTATCGATTATACTCTCGGAGTAATAGATCGCGCCGAGTAGATAGAATTTAGTTTTCTTTACGGATAGCTATTTAATCCCTAGCCATTCTACAATATACTTTACGTTACTATCTTTAAGGATCTCCTCGAGGGTATTGTCGAATATCGTAAGTATAGCCTAATATATATAGTAAAATAAGAGCCGGTAGGCTATACCGTCTTAAGAGACCGCTTCGGAATTCTAGACCTCTATAGCGGATAGCTACTTCTCTAACTCGAAATAGTCGATATAGAGGCTACTATATAGTAGACTAATCGGTTAGGCGGGTATTCTATACGTTACTATATACCTAGCCTAAAGGACTAACGATAGTAGCGAACAATTAGAGACGAAGGGAAACTAGTTAGGAAGGGAGGGAGGACGAATAGAAAGTACTATATACTAGGGTAGAGGAGGTACTAAAGGCGGAAGATAGAAAAACCCCGGAGAGGGCATATAGGATAATGATTTTAGAACTCCTTAGAGGACTAAAAGCAATCTATAATCAAGCGGGCTATATGATTACAAAGGTAGCTAATATAGTAGTAGTAAAGATTACGAAGAAATAATAAGAGACAAGCCTAAACTACTATACCTAGGCAATAGTAGCTAGTTAGGAGGCGCTAAAACCCCTAAGGATAGTAGTTAGAGTCTATATTATAGACCTATAGGAGTAAAAAGAAATCTAAGGACTCTTAGGGAAAGAGATTATAGAAAGAATTATAGTTAAGGAGGTTATTAGGGCTAGGAACGAAGGGAAAGGAGTAATCAAGCTATTTATAGCCTAGGAATAGGACAAAAAGAAGCTAGAAACATAAAAAGAATAGATAACCAAGATAGGGAAAACTATAAGGGTCTCCTAATAGCAATTCATAATTATAGCCTATAGTATAATAAGGAGTTTTAAGGAAGAATAGGATATTAGGAATCTATAGAGACAAAACCAAGCTACATGCCTAGGCCTAAAGATTACAAAGGTAGCATAGATTAAAAGGAAAATCGAAGAGACTAAGAAGTAGTCCTCCCTAATTATCTAGGTAGGGAGTATAGAGCAAGCTAATATAGTACTAGACTAAGGACTATTCTAGGACTTTGAAAGATTAGAAACAGAAGTATATAGAAACAACTATAGGATAATATAGTACTTTAAATATTAGCACTATAGACACTTAGTAGCTAAGTATACAAAAATAACTAATACCTACTCCTATTGTATAAGGGATTACTAGGTTAAAGAATACAAAGCATATAAGGGAGAAGCAAGATATGTATACTATACTAAAAGACACCCCTCCTAGGCAAAGGAATGCCTAGTAAGAATATAGGTAGCTAGAAAGGCAAAGGAAGCTAGAATCAATACACTAACAAGATATATAATAAGCTAGGGTAGCTAGGTATAGAGGTAACCTAGCTAGGTACTACAAAAGAGGTTAAGACAAGATAATGGGTTCTTATTGTTAGCTACATGTAATTAACATGTAATCGGCTCGAGTAAAGCTAGGGTCTAGGTGCCTTAGGTAGGGCTTGGCGCTAGCCTAACTTCCTAACCTTCCTCCCTCTCCTCTTAGACCTCTATCGAATACTATATTCATTCACTAACTACTATCTACCTACTTACATAACCCGTATTACACAGTATTCGATCTACCCTTTGAGGGTAGTAGCTAGATAGTCTACCAATTTAGTAGTATAGCCGGAAATTCGCTAAATTAAGTATATTGCGCCTAAGATAGGACCCATACCTATACAACCATTAGTTTAACCGTACTAATCATTAACCAAGACCTTCTATACGGTCTATTACACTAAGTCAAGCGTACTAAATCAAGGCACTCCAATTCCGCTATATCCGTACTATAGGAACCCTCGTTATTACTATTCTTAGTAAGTAAACAAACATGTATTAAATGGCTAACAATAGTACTATTACTAATGATGCCTATGTCATCGGTTAGCGTAAAGGCTATACTATATTCGGACCGCTAACCGCGGACTAGTACTTAAGAGGCCGGACCGATAAGCTAGAGATACTACGTATATAGGAAGTAGTAGTCGATATTAATAATAAGATTAAGCGCCTACGCGCGAAGTTGAACCCTAGCGCCGATCGCACTACTACTAGTCTATCTAGTCTACCGGCATAGAAGAAGGATACTAAGCTTAAGGACTATACCGTATTCGATAGCTCTAGTCGAAAGCAATATAATAATTACATCTATAACTATAAGCTTAATCGACGCAATATACCGAGGGCTCTACTAGACGACTATTCGTTAGTCGTCTATACTATGTAATACATTAATAGTAACCCTAAGCGTATATAGGACGATTACTTCGACTCGCTTACTAAGCAATATACTATCGAATAGTAGACTTATAAAGACATTATACTTAACATACTTAGCAATCCGATCCTACGATAGTAACGCGCTTAAGAACAATATATATATACTAAGTAGTAAGCTAATAAAATAGGACGAGCCTTTAAGACCTAACTAAAAGCTATTAAAGACGATCTACCTACTAAGACTAATGCTATTTAGATCTCTGAGCTTAGACCTAAGCTTCGATAGGGCCTAATACTTGAATTAGACCGCCGACGAGTATAGGAGTAAGGCTTGGATCGCATAAACTTTATACTTAAGGTCGATATTGCTAAGCAAGTCGTTAAGTAACAAGTATTACTAGATGCGAAGATCTATAAGACTAAGCTACTAGCTAATAGCGGTCACCGCGGCAACCGAGGCGGTAACCGTAGACGAGGAGGTAACCAAGGCCGTTCTAATAATACTAATAATAACAATTAGTAACGTAGCCGTAGGCGTAGTCGCTATCGAGGTAGCAATTCCTAGCGTAGTAGAGGTCGCGGTAGAGGCAACTAGCCGTACAATACCGATCGACCGAGTAATAAAGATAACAAGCTACTAGCCGGATACAAATACTTCAATTGCAATAGTACTAGTTACCTTCTTTCTAACTACGATAAAGCCAAGGACTAAGTACGCATCGATCGTACTACCGCTAAACATAGGAAGAAGACCTAGGATACTAATTCTACCCCTATTGTAGGCTCTTCTAATTAGTCGAAAAAAGAATAAGCGCTATACTAACTATTAGCCTAGTATAGCGTAAGACTATTAACATTGTACTAGTAATTACTCGCGACTATCTCCTATACGATACATACAATACTAACTATAAGGCTAAAGTTATACTAGACCTAGGCAACTTAGTTAGTATCCTTATCGATTATCGTACTACAAAGTATCTAGACCTCCGACAATTGCTCTATACCGATATACTAACCCTTACTTAGTTTAACGAAGCTCAGTACGAGACCTACGGTACCTATTATGTACACATAGTCCTAAAGGACGATCTCGGCAATAAACGACTACTAGACTTTACTATCTACGTAGTCGATATAGATAACCTACATTGCGGAGCTACTATTATTATCGGTAACCCTATCTTAAAGTAGTATACTATTACTATAGACCTAGGCAACTAGTAATAGTACTTCGGCATTACTACGAAGAAAGACATTAAATACATTAACATTAACGAATGTCCTAATAATACTAAAGTAATATTCATAGGCAAGCTTATATCTAATAACCCTAGTAACCCTTCTAATACTACTACCGATCTACTCGAAGAAGATAATAAGCCTATACTACCCGATAGTATTAAACCTAAGTAGCTTGCCCGTATTCTATAACCGATCCGCGATATATATATTAAAGTATTCAAGTATTACCTAGCATCGACATTACTACTACTTAAAGAGACGGACTATAAGATTGAAGTTATCGAAGGCAAGGAGGTACCGTTTAGGCCGCTTTATAATCTTAGTAAGCGAGAGCTTGCTATATTACGTAAGTACCTAGACGAGAACCTTACTAATGGACGGATACAATATAGTAATAGCCCTATAGGTATACCTATCCTATTCGTCCTAAAGAAGGATAGTAGCCTACGCCTATATATTAACTATCGAGGGCTTAATACTATTACCGTTAAGAACCGATACCCGCTTCCGTTAATTAATAAGATACTAGACCGGTTATCTAGTACCTACTTTTATACTATACTAGACTTAAAGGACGCCTATTACCGTATCCGTATCCGTAAGGGCGATAAGTAGAAGACTACATTCCGTACCTACTATAGTTACTTCGAATACCTAGTTATGCCGTTTAGACTAGCCAATGCCCCTACTATATTCTAATCTTATATTAACTAGGCTCTATCCGGTCTACTAGATTACCTCTACGTAGTCTACCTAGATAATATACTAATCTATACGTATTCGCCGGACATTACGGACTATTAGATAGTAGTATAGAAGGTCCTCGATCGCTTGCGAACATATAGCTTGTACTATAAGCCTTCTAAGTATACCTTCGTAGTAAAAGAAGTGTCCTTCCTAGGTTTTATCGTATTAACTAATAGTATTAAAGTAGACCCCGATCGTGATTCGTATTAAATCTATAACTAAATAGCTAACCCCTACGACTATTAAGGAACTCTAGTCGTTCCTAGGCTTTACTAACTTCTACCGACGGTTTATTGAAGGCTACGTACGGCTTACATCGCCGCTTACTAATCTTACAAAGACTAAGTCTAACCCTTCCGGAATGCTTAAGTAGACCGACAAGACGCAAGCTATCTTTAATGCCCTAAAGTAACGCTTTACTAATATACCGCTACTTTATTACTTCATACTCGACAAGCTAATTCGTATTAAAACTAACGCTTTATAGTTTACTATATCCGCTATTATGTCGCAATAGTCTACTACCGATAACTACTAGTATCCGGTTGCCTTCTTCTTACGTAAGATACTCGACGCCGAGATCCGATATAAGACGTACAAGTAGGAGTTATTAGTAATCGTAGAAGTATTTAAGTACTAGCGGTATTATCTCGACGGCGCATAGTATACGATACAAGTATATATCGATTACAATAACCTCCGTAGTATTACGAAGGTTACGAGGGTTATAGGTAGATAGGTACGATAGGCCGTCTACCTCGCTAGGTTTAACTTTAATGTATTATATCGGCTAGGAGTTAGCAACCCTACTAATGGCCCGTCGAGGCGGCCTAATTATAGTAGCGAGACCTAGTCTATTAATACATTGTTTCCTACCCTATAGTATAAGATTACTATAGATATTGCCGTATAGTAATAGTAGGATAAGCGGACTTCCGGAACCCGCGCCGATAATAGATAGAAAGCTATCCTTGTTATACTTCTAGTACGCGTTAAGAAGGACGTCGATCGCTCGAGTTATAATAACTCTATAGTAGACATTGCTATTTATAGCGATAGTACTATTAAAGATAATATAGATAATCCGGCTACTAGCGCTATTAGATACATATAGTACGTACTACGCAAGATAGCGAGGATACTATTAAGCGAACTTGTATAAGGTAATAGTTAATCGTTTATAACTAAGCTATTGCGTACTTAGTAGAGGGACGCCTTTACTATCGAGCTTATTAACAAGCTTACGAGTAGGAGGAAGACGAGATCTAGCAAGAGTTAGTCGGTTAATGCCGATAGATATCTACGATATAAAGGTAGGCTCTATATTCCTACCGAGTATTCGCTCCGATAAGAGATTATTAAGCGATACTACGATAGTAAGCTTGCTAGATACTATAGTATAGAGAGGTCGCACGAGCTACTATCGCGCAAATACTACTAGCTAAATAGTATACGGGATATAAAGGAATACGTTAATATATATAACATTTATTAGCGTAATAAAGCGCCGAGATACCTACCTTATAGCGAGTTATCCTTACTCCCTATTCTAAGTAAACCATTTATAGAGCTTATATTAGACTTTATTATAGGCCTTCTATCTACTAAGCGTAGAGGTAGTAAGGACATCTTCGATACCGTATTAGTTATTATTAACCGCTTTACTAAGTACGTGCGATATATACCCGTACGTAAGGATTAGACGGCTATCGATATAGTAGAAGCGCTATAGAACGATATCTTCTATACCTATTAGGGCATACCTAAGGGCATAGTGTTAGACTACGGGTCGATACTAATATCTTACTATTAGAGTAAGATATACTTATAGCTAAGACTTAAATATCGTCTATTAACTACTTTCTATCTATAGACTAATAGTTAAATAGAGCGGTAGAATACTACGTTATAGTAGTATCTACGTAGCTATATTACCGATAATCTAGATAACTAGGTCAATCTACTTTTAGCTACCGAATTTGTATATAATAATACTATATACTTATCTACTAAGGTATTACCGTACTAGGCAATAATAGGTCGTAACCCTATAATACTATAGGATCTATTAACGCTCGAGGGCGAGCGTAAGGAAAGGGAAGCCTATTAAGTACTAGAAATACTAGCGGCAATTAAACGCGTTTAAATAATACGCGATACGTATAAGAAGATAGCTAATAATTTAGTAAAAGCGTAAGCATATTAGAAGACATACTATAACAAATACTATACGCCGATAACATTTAAGTAAGGCGACATAGTTATACTAAATACGAAGAACCTACGTATACGTAAATATCTATTACTAGATAGTAAGTTATATCCGAAGCTCGTACCGAGATATATTAGTCTATTCCGTATACGAGAAGTTAAAGGTAGCGCCGTATAAGTATATTAATTATAGCTACCGCTAGCCTATACGATCTATAATACCTTCTATATATTCCTTCTTAAGCTATACTACCTCTATAAAGGTAATAAAGCGTCTACTAAGACTAAGAAAGTACTAGATAGCGGTAAAGAGATATAGTAGGTTAAGCGTATTCTAAAGGATAGAACGAAGGATAGATAGAAGGAATACTTATTACGCTAGTAAGGATATTTACCTAAATAGGACTTATAGGAGAGTAAGAAGTCCTTTAAGGATATAAGCGAGTTATTAGATAAGTATTAGACTACTAAGAAGGATAAGAAGAAGGCTAGAAGAGCTATATAAGATATCGCTATTCTATCGCTAACTTCTTCCGAATAATAACGATCGAGTCTTCGAGTAAACTAGCTACTACCGCCGCTAAGCGGACGTAACTTTATTAGCGCCTAGATAATAAGACCTATACTACGTCGACGAGCTCGAAGAGACGATCCTAATAGTATACATATCGTTCTTTAGGGTTAGTAACCCTACTAGGGTTAGGGTTAGGGTTAGGGTTACTAACCCTAAGCCCGATTGCAAAGTTGTTCCAAATGGCCTATTTCCTCGAGATCTTCTATTATCTTCCTAAGGGTTATATAACCCTAGCGTAACCCTAGTAACCCTAAGGGTTATTACTATAGTAACCGTATTATTTGCAAAAGTCCTTCTCTTTAGGCTTCCAATTCTATAGATAGGTCTATGTTCTACTACCGCGGTAACGATAAGTAAACAAATAAATAAATAAATAAGTAAATAAATAAATAAATAAGCGCCGCTTACGAGACCTAAGAACCTAGAATATAGACAAGTATACTACCTACTAACCGCCTACCGACTATTGCCTTACTATAAAATATTACTTTCCGCCTCTTTAATACCTTAATAATACTATAATAACGTCGGATACGTAGTAACGAGAATACCTTCGAATATAACGTATCTAACGAGATTAGAGAAGGTAGGGCTAGCGGAGCGAAGGAGATTAGTAATAACGATATTGTTATTAATTATAATAGCGCGTTAAAGGACTTATTAGTATCGTACCGAGTATTACTAGCTAATAAAGGAATTAAGGCCTATATAGAAGAAGAAGTAAAGTCGGCGCTAAGACGGCTAAACCTCGCTACTACCGATAGCTATTAATATTACTTATTGTTACTACGATACGCGTAACCTTACATGCCCGCGTATATACCCTTTAGTATTCCGTAATAGTACGCTACCGCCTTCTACCTTCCGCGCTATATCTACCGATAATACCGCTATCTAGTAAAAAGATAAGGCTAGTATATATAGTACTAACCGAGGGCAAAAAGGAATGTAATAGACATTACTAGAGCAAAACTATAGACCTAAGCTACGCGGGGCCTATACTACGGATAAGAGGTTACTCCTTAGTATTAATCCTAATATCTATATCTAAAGATATAGCCGCTCGACTTATAATAGGCTATCCCTATAGAAACTAGACGAACTATGTTTTTGGTTAATCGAAGGCTAACTAACCTAGTAGATTATAATAGCTACGAAACTAAGTCTCTTAATAGCTAACTAACCTAGCTACTTTAGGTATAGCTACAAATCCCGAGAATTTACTTAGAAGACTTACTTTAAATCCGACATTCCCTACTATAGGATAAAGGGCTCCTACAACCCGGCTAGCGGGGCTCCCGGCATTGTTCTATCTAACGGCGGAACAAGTAAGCGCTAAGTATTACTTAAAGCGGAGGAAGAGCTATAATACCTCTTACGTTCGCCTATTGTAGTAGATAGAACGCGCTCGTATTATAAAGGCTTCTTATTAGTTACTAGCTTCGAGTTTCTATAGCAATATATTACTTAACTTACTATCTATAGTAATAGTATAGTAGGGACATTATCGCACGGTCGTTAGAGGTAAAGTTTAGATATATAATATTATTTAATAATTGCGGGTTTAATCTAGCGTAGATTAAACAACTTAT
>LFZO01001104.1:0-12613 GCA_001578225.1 Pseudocercospora musae | reverse complement strand
CCCTACCTATAATCTAGAATCGGGAAAAGACAAACCCGCCTAGTAGCCCTCCTAGCTACGGCGGGCTAGGTCGTTTATACCGAGGAACAAAGGAGGAGCGCGGAGCCCGGTAGACTAAGACAGGTTAACCGGGACTAGTTTTAGTTAATCTAACTAGATGTTAAGCTATAATAGGGCGAGAACTCCCGTACGCTTAGAGGGCTTATCGATTGCGGCTCTTAGGCTAATATCTTAGATAGTATAGTAGCTAAAGAGGCTAGCCTCGCTCTAAGTAATATAGACGCCGAGCGGTATAAGACCCTTAATAGCTAGTCGCTAGCTATAAGTAGCAAATGCCGTATAACCTACGAAGTATCGGACACGAGCGGTTAGTAGCGGGGCTATATAGACAATTTCGCCGTCGGAAGGATCTACGGCTTTAATATTATACTAGGAATGCCCTAGTTAGAACGATAGAACCCTTCGATCGACTTTATAGCTAAGACGGCTATCTAGAGGAGAAAGGGGGCTCGTAAGTAGCGCGTCTACGCTATATCGGGTCCTTCCGACTTCTCGAAGGTTATGTTAGATAGGGACACGCGTCTCTTTATAATGTCGATAGTCAAGACGGACTAAGACGACCCGAATAGCCTCCCGCCGGAGTATAAATACCTCCGTAGGATATTCGAGGAAGGAGACGCGTCCCTACTCCCCGATTATAGCCTATACGAGCTATCTATCGACCTAATAGAGGGCAAGACCCCTCCTTACAACCCGTTATACAATCTCTCGGAGACTAAGTTAGCGGTCCTAAGGAAATACCTCGATAAATACCTCGAAAAGGGCTAGATCCGCCTATCAAAATCTCTAGTAGGTACCGGCATCCTCTTTACGAAGATGAAGGACGGTAGCCTACGACTATGCGTCGACTACCGGGGCTTAAACGCTATTACGGTAAAGAATCGATATCTCTTGCCCCTTATATAGGAGTCCTTAGACCGTCTCGCTAATGCTCGGATCTTTACAAAGCTCGATATTCGGGATGCCTACTATAGGATCCGTATCAAATAGGGGGATGAGTAGAAAACTACCTTCCGTACGAGATATAGGCACTTCGAGTATACTATAATACTATTCGGGCTTACAAACGCCCTAGCGGCCTTCTAGAGCTATATCCTTAGCGCCCTATCGGACCTAGTAGACACGGTCTACGTCGTCTATCTAGATAACATCCTAATATATTCCTAAAATCTAGAGGAACATACCCGGAACGTTACTATAGTCCTTGAGAGGCTCTAACGCTATAAGCTATACACGAAGCTTAGTAAGTACGAGTTCAATAGGGACCGGATTAGGTTCCTCGGCTATATAATTATCCCAAATAGGGTCGAAATAGAGCTAGAAAGGGTCGCAACGATTAGGGATTAGCCCGAGCCGAGGAGCGTAAGGGATATACGTATCTTTATCGGGTTCGCTAACTACTACCGGCGTTTTATTAGGTACTTCTCCTAAATAGCGGCTCCGCTAAACCGCTTAACGGAACGGGGGCCTAGTACGGCTAAGGGTAGGCGAAGGCAACGTAAGGAAGAGTCGTAGCGGCTTACCTTAGATATAGAAGCGAAGCTAGTATTCGACCGGCTTAAGGAGGCGTTCTATACGGCCCTAGTACTAAAGCACTTCGACCCCTCCCGACCTATTAGGGTCGAAACGGATACCTCGACCTACGCTATATTAGGCGTTATAATGTAGTAGCATGGATACGAAGGCAAGACGTACTAGTTCCTAGTAGCCTTCTTCTCGAGAAAGATAAATAGCGCGGAAAGGAGCTACGATACCTACGATAGCGAGATGCTAGGGATAGTCGAGTACTTTAAGTACTAGAGGCACTACTTAGAGGGCGTATAGTACTAAGTAGAGGTCATTACGGACTACAACAACCTTAAATAGTTCATAACGACTAAGGAGCTTACGAGGCGTTAGGTACGCTAGGCCGAATAGCTATCTATTTTTAACTTCTATATCTTATACTATCTAGGAAGGGAAAATAGGATAGCTAATGGGGCTAGTAGGCGCCCTAACTATATAGACATTGACTACTCTAGCCGCTAGGTAAGCGAAGAGGACTCGCGTACTCCCCTCGAGAGGTTGTAGAGGCAACTCGTAGGCGAGGAGCCCTAGGATAGGTCGATTAGGGTCGCATCGGTAAGACGAGGGCCGGGAGGGTACGGTAAACCCTTCGTCTACCTCGCTAGTATAGCCAAGGTTAGGGAGGTATAAAATAGCCTCGCGAATACTATTCGGGTAGTACTAGGGACTAATGCCGAGGCGACTAGGATTAGGGCGGCTCTCTAGAGTAGAGACGAGCCGAAGTAGCCGTAGCTAGAGCGATGGAAGGAATCCTAAGGATTCCTCTTTTACTAGGACGCGATGTACGTACCGGCGGGGCTACTTCGCCTAGAAACCCTCTAGCTCTACTACGACGACCCTATATCGGGGTACTTTAGGTTCGAAAGGACCCTATAGCTAGTACGGAGAGGGTACTACTAGCCTAAAGTTAGGCACTATATCAAAGATTACATACGTAGCTATAAGGCGTATACCCGAGCTAAGCCGCGGAGGCATCTACTCTACGGGATACTATATGCTAAGAAACCCTCCGAGGCGCTATAGGAAGATCTAACGCTCGACTTCGTTATAGATCTACCTCTAAGTAACGTCCTAGGCTAGACCTACGATAGAGTCCTCGTTATAGTAGATAGATACTCTAAGATAGCCTACTATATCCTATATCGGAAGGAGATTACCGCTAAGGGGTTAGTAGACATCTTCCTAAGGGAGGTAGTCCGTCTACATAGTATCCTATAGTCTATTACGTCCGATCGGGGACCGATACTAACCTCTAAGTTCTAGAGTAGCCTCTACTACTATATAGGGGTCCGTAGGGGCCTTAGTACCGCCTACTACCCCTAGATAGATAGCTAAACCGAGCGGTAGAACTAGACGATAGAGTAGTACCTACGTATTTACTATAACTTTGAGTAGGACGACTAGGCACGCCTCCTAAGCCTAGCCGAGTTCGTATATAACGATAGCTAGTATGCGGTAATAGGGGCGACGCCCTTCTAGACGTATAACGTCTAGGACCTACTCTACGCTAGGTAGCTCGAAATACCCTAGGTAGAGGGCAAGGCGCCCCGAGCTAAGGTACTTGCGGCTAGGGTAAAGGACATTCGAGACGGCCTAAAGGCTTGGCTAGAGAAGGCAAAGGAGTATTAGGCCCGATAGTACGATAAAGGTCGGAAACCTAAGACCTACGCCGTCGGCGACTAGGTATACCTTAACGCGAGGTTCCTCGATATAGTCCGCTAGTCGAAGAAGCTAGACTACAAGTACGTAGGGCCCTTCCGCGTATAGAAGGTAGTTAACGATATAGCTTACTACCTTAAGTTGCCCGAGGGGTTTAACATATACCCTACGTTCTATATATCCCTCCTCGAGGACTATCTCGAGCTAGAAGTAACCTAGAGGGACTAGGAGGACCCTCCTAAGGTACGGGCGACTAACCTAGACGTATATAAGGTCGATAGGATTATCCGGAAGAAGAGGGGACCTAAGGGAAAGTAGGAATACCTTGTATCCTAGAAGGGGTACGGAGAGGAGGAGAATACCTAGGAACCGGCGGAGTACCTAAGCAAGGCGGCTCTCAAGGCGTTCGCTAGATAGATAGGGGGCCGGAAGAGGCCCCGAAGGAACGTAGGTACGAGGTAGTATCCGTTCCTCGCGTAAACGGGCAATACTTAGCTATAGGGCGACAACGCGGCATAGATACGAGCCCTTCCGGTACCAAATGTACTCTCCTCCCCTACTCTAGGTATAGTGCCCTTAACATTGAGCGGCACGTACCTAAGCAAGGCGCAATAGACGTAGAAGCGGGCCTAAATAGGGCGAAGGAAGGTTATATAGACAAACTCGAGGGAACTTAGCCTTAATTAATTGTATTCGGGTATATCTAGCTAACTCCTCGCTTAAGGGGGCGCAAATAGCCTAAAATAGGCTAACTAGGGGTAACTAGAACTACTAGTTCAAGGCTCGACTCGTACTAAGTAAGCATACGGGTTACCTCGGTCTAAAAAGGGCCTACTAGGTACTAAAGCGCTTACGAGGAATCACAAACTCCCTAGATAGATTATTAGCGCTCGGCTCCTCCTTTACTAGCTACGCAAGGGCCGTGCGAGCCTCGCTAGAGGGCATACGGCCTAGACTACGCTAAAACGCTAGAACTTGACCTACGTATAGCTAAAGACGGATACTTAGGCCCTTGGCTACCTTCTACTAGTCTCTATCGAGGCCTTTAGCCTTCTTTTACGACGAAACGTAGCTATTTCTAACCCGCTTACGCTTCTTAGTAGGGATCTAGTCGAATAGGGTTAGCTAGGGCCAAAATGGGTCGTAGGGAACTAAACGTACCCTAGCGGCTAGGTCTCGCTCTATCTCCTCCCTTATCGCGGTATCGTAGTCCTTCTAGGGACCTAAAAGAGGTTAGCTAGAGTAAGTTAGGGCGAAGAGGGTCGAAACGGACTAGATATATTAAACTCGGCCTTGCCTATATAGGCATAGAGGTTACCGGTGCCCTCAAAACGGGGATACTTCCTAGAGGACTATGGTTAGCGTAACTCGACTCCGCATAGGGCAATACGTACTTCTTAACCTTCTCGTATACCGACACATAAGCATTGTAGGCCTCTCGGGCCTTCTTCCCGTTAGTCGGGGCGTCTAGGGCCTCCTAGCGCAACTTGTTAGCCGCCTTAATAGTAGGCTTATATTCTACGGGGATCTAGACGCTAGTTAGCTCTATTCGGTCTATCTCGGACTAAAACGACTTACTTAGAAGTAGCCCGAGCTATAGGAGGTACACTTTGCGTAGTTAAAATACTCGGTCTCGTTAGTAAGGTCCTCCTTATAGTTAGACGGGTCGATTTAGGGGCACATGGCCTCAAGAATAGCAACACGGCTTCTACCGGTATAGCCCTACATAACATTAGCGTAATTGAGGTACGGATTGCCGTTAAACTTTATATAGGTAGCTATCGGGCCGAAGCGGTCCGAAAGGACTTAGAATAATACAAAGGTAGCGGGCAATGACTAGAAAGGGCGCTACTACTAGAAGAACGGGGGTTCCTATACTAAGTTAGCCCGAATCGCCCTAAAGAGGGTCGACTATAGCTTGCTCCCTCCGGCGCGAGGCGTAGGGGGTAGTAGAGCGGTAGTAGTAGAAGACATACCTAGAGGATATGTATTATAAAAGGGATCGATTTGAAAGGACTTAGAAGGCTTAAATCCCCGCGGCGGTGCGGCGATAGCGTTATTGCTACTTAAGTAAGCTTTTTGAACAATAGTAAGCTAATTTTGCATATAATAATAGACTACAAGTAAAGTTTTCCATTTTAGGCCTCCGGGACGTAGGCCTATAGAGGGGGGAGGCAATATCACGACTACGGCCGAGTCGGCCTATTCATAGGCCTAGTTGGCCTATCTAGAGTCGAAATCGGCTAAGAAGGGCTAGGGCGGCCCGTCTTGGCCTATAGACATATATCTTCGCTCTAGATACCTCTCTTCCCTTTCTTCCTTAGTAATTCGAGTAGTTCTAATTAAGTACTATACACTACGCATCATATACCTCCTTTTATAGTAGCCGCGTATAGAGGATAACGACCTAAAGGAGTACATTCGCGAGTTTGTTAAGGCTACGGATACTATTCCTAAGGAAGACCTCGAGAACTCGTAGCGGATCCGACTACTCCTTAAAGGCCTTCTAGGTCTAATGTCCTAGCGTATCTTCTATAGGTATAAGCTTACTAATAACGACCCTAATACCTTCCGTAACTTTAAGAGGATCCTAGAGTATATTAAGTAGGACATTAATAGCTCTACCGACTATAGGAAGTTTATCGTTAGTAAGGAAAAGAGAGATATCGATTTAGTCTATCTCGCTTCTAAGCCTACTATTCCTATTCCGAGGTTCCTACCTAAGTCTTAGTTAGCCCCTCTATCGGTTATAAAGATAGTAACCGTTACTCTACTTAAGCTAAGAGGACGAGTAGTTTAATTAGTTTATCGATAAGTTTCGTATCCTTAGTATTAATAAGCTAAAGATGTTAATTACTACTACTTACAAGATCGGTACGACCTAGAAAGTATCGGATACCGATAGAGGCATCGAGGATATCTACCCCGACGCGCTAATAGTAGACGTCTTCGCTAGTTAGAGAAGTAGGGGTATAAGAAAGATCTACCCCGACCTCGATAGTAAGTATTAGATATATAGTAGTATTAATTATATATAGAGCGACTATCTAGTATAGAAGGAACTTATAGATAGGGGTTTTATAAACAAACAAAACGGTAAGACGTACTATAGTAAGTCTAGTAAATAGATACTATATTAGTAGAATCTCTATACTCCTAAGTTAGCTATTATCCTACTATTACTAGAAGCTAGATACGGACCGATCTATTAGGAGGTTACGGGCAATAGTACCTTCGTAGCTATTACTAAGCGCGAGGGCAAGAGGGTTAGAAAGCTTATAGACGAAGAGCGTACTAAAGACGGGTCTATCCCTACTATAGTAGTTAAAGTAGTAGCTATAACGTAGAACGACTAGCTAATCGTAGACATATACGGCCTCTAGGTAGACGAGGGGGATAATAATACGGACTAGATTACTACGATGCCTATAGTAACGAAGTCTTAGGCTAAGAACCCTTTACGACTAGGTATATCCCCTACTAGTATACCGAGTAGGAAGGTAGTTAATAAGGTTAAGGTATAACGCGAGACGGTAGCTAAGACTAAGAACCTCGTTACTACCTAATAGTAGGCTTAGCGACAAGCTAGCGCTACGCCTAGCGCTTCGGCTAGCGCCGAGTTCCCTACCGATAGTACTACCTCTACTACGATAGAATAGTAGGTCGTAGAATCTTAGGAGGTAGAAATAACGGGTAATAGTACTACTAACTCGCCTCCTAGATCGGCTAACCTACCGGTCTATAATAAGAAGAGGAATACTAACCTAAAGTTATTCCGCCTTAACAATTATATTAAGAAGTATAGAACGGAAGATACGACTAGGATACAAAACATCTTCTAGACTTCTTAGTTTCTTAATCTTTAGTCTAGCGTCTCTATAGGCGATCTCTTAGCCTACGGGGTTCCTACTAATCTCTTCTAGAAGCGAGTACCTAATAATCTAGAGTTTATACGTAACCTAGTAGCCTTTCGAAAGGATAAGGGTAAGGCGATATATATCGATGTTTACGTATTAGAGTATCTTCCATACTTCTAGGGATTACTAGCGGTTATAGACGTAACTAATACTAATAACGTACCTAACGCTATAGGTACCTACGTAGTTTAGTTTACTAGTATACAAGTTAGGTACGCTCCTTCCGCCGATATTAGGGAACTATATAGTAGACCTAGAGAAGCTAACCTATCTATAGTAACTTAGGGGTATACTATTGTACTAAGTATCTATATTAATATTAAGATTAGTAACTACGGTATTCCGGTCCGTACTATAATCGATAATAGATTAGAGTCCCTTATTATGCCTTTAGTTCTAGCCTAATAACTCCGTTTACTAATTAATAAGGAAGTAGTATTAGGCATAAGAGGGGTTAATAGAACGGTTACCTTTATAGGGGCTTACTATAACGTTCGGGTAGACGCCTTTAGAGTCGTATACGCCTTTACGTTCTAGATAGCTACGGATCCGGAGACGCCTATTCTTCTCGGACGACCCTAGTCTTATATAGTACGCGGAATCTAGTAGAACTATAATAATGGGTTATAGGAAGGTACTATTACTAACTAGAAGGGGAATAAGATCGTTTTTACTAGCTATATTAGTAATTAAGGATATAAATCCTATAAGGAAATCGTCGCTACTACTTAGAGGCATAGGGACCGCGTCGCTAGCGAGGGAAAAGCCCTAGCGCTACTATAGGACCGTTAGTCTACGCCCTATATACCTATAGTCTATACTACTTAGGTTCGTTCTAGCTAGAGGGGAAGGGATTTCAAGTAGATTAGCTTCCTACTAATTAACTACCTCGGGACCTACGGAAGGAACTACTTAATAGTAATAACGACTCTAGAAAGGATAACTTAGAAATAGAGGTCTTTTAGACTATATACTAAGACTCGGGAGCTTCCTATAGCTAATCGGGAGTATTCGCTAATAATCCCCCTAGGGATTATTATAGTAATATATTTAGCGGTATTCTAGAAAGGGACTACGAGCTATATATCGAGCGCCTTAGCGATAGGGACGATACGTCGGAAGAAGTATATACTCTATTCTATTACGCTAACCTTCGAAGTAGGCGATAGAGGGAGTAGTCGCCTCTATCTACTTAGCCCTTAGTAGACGTTTATACGCTATATAAGCGGGTAGCTAATAAGGTTAAACCGATTAAAGGTAGCGTATATATAATAGATAGGTCTAGTCCTAGTAGTAACCCGAACTAGAGGTAAGACTATCTAGACTAAGAAGCGGCTCTTTCGCTAGGAATAGGGCCCTATAACTAGAAGTATATTACGAAGAAGTTCTCTACGATTAAACGTAGGTCGAGGCTAATAGTAGAACGGCTTACTAGTATTCGTATCGGTCTAGAGCTTACGCTAACGGAGAGGTACCTCCTAGAAGAACTACTATATAAATTATATAATAGGGAGGCGGTATTAGCGTACGACTTTACGTACCTTAGCTATATTAACCTAGAGATCGTACCGCTATAGAAGATTAGGACTATTCTATACGAACTATAGGAGTATCCTTCCTTTAGGATTAATCCAAGTCTATGCCCGATCGTAGAAGATATAGTACGTAAGCGTATATAAGTAGATATACTTAAGCTATCGTATACTTCGTACCGTAATCCGTACTTCCTAGTTAGAAAGAAGTAGATCCCTAGAAAAGACAAGGAGTATCGCCTAATTAATACTACTACGAAGTTTAATATAGTTACGATTAGGGACGCTAACCTACTACCCGATATAGATAGTTTCTTAGAAGCCTTTAGGAACTATATCGTTACCTCGTTAATAGACATCTTTTTAGGATATAACTAGATCCTATTAGATAAGGGTAGTAGGGATATTACAAGCTTCGATACGCCGCTTAGTCTCTTATAGTAGACGACTCTTTCGTAGGAAGCTACTAACTCTATTACCTAGTTCGTACGATCTATTACTTAGGTACTATATACCTATATCTCGTATATTACTATACTATTTCTAGACGACATAGGCGTTAAGGGACCTAAGACGAGATATAGGAATAAAGAGGTAGAGCCTAGTATCCGATGCTTTATCTAGGAGTATATTAAGAACCTAGACCGGGTTCTATACGACTTAGAGCGAGCGTACCTAACGATCTATAGCTCTAAGCTTTAGCTCCTCTATTAGAAGGTTAATATTGTTAGCTATATTACTAATACGAACGGTAGATACCCGGATACTACTCGTATAAAGAAGATAGCGGACTAGGCGACTCCGACCTATTAGAAGGAAGTTCGGATCTAGATTAGGGTAGTAACCTACTTTAGGATCTAGGTCGAGGATTTCTCGATTGTCTATAAGCTACTCTTTGCCCTCCTCTAGAAGGACGCCGAGTTCCGATAGGATAAGGAATATTAGTAAGCTAAGAAGCGAGTTACGTAGGCATTAATTACGGCCCTAGCCCTTATATCTATTAACTATACGGATAGCGTAGGGACTATCGTAGTTACTATTAACTCTAGTAGAGAAGGTTATAGTAAAGTACTAATATAGTACAATAGGGAGGAGCTATCTATACGGTATCCGGTACGATATAAGTCCGGTCTATAGAACCCTACGGAGGCGCGATACGATATAGGTAAGAGGGAGTATCTAGAGGTCTATAAAGCGCTTAAAAGGTTCCGCCTATAGCTATTTAGTATCTACTTTTAGCTCGAGGTAGATACGAATACCTTAGTCTACTAGCTTAACTACGTAGCTTTAGACCTACTAAACTTAGCTATAGCTAGATAGGTAGCGTAGATCTACCTCTTTGACTTTAACGCTATCTATATTCCTAGAAAGCGACATTCTACTATAGATGCCTTATCTCGTAAGCCGATTATAGACGAAGATATAGCGGAGATATAGGTAGAAGAGGATATCGATATAGTAATTAACTATACGTTCTTTTTAACCTTCTATATTAATGCCTACCTAGTAATTAAGGCGGAGGGTACTACGACTACGGATATAGACGAGGAATAAGGGGCTAAGGGCGTCGAGCGAGCTAATATACTCGATAGAGAATACTCTAACGACTCCTACTATATCGCCTATTTCCTTACTTACGGTAGGAGAGCTCTAGGGGTCTCTAAGAGCTAGTATCGTCGCATCGTTAAGTAAGTACGATAGTTCGTAGTTAAGGATAGGTATCTATAGCGGTAGTCTATAGTTAACGCCCCTCTATAGAGGGTTATCGATAATATTAAAGCTAGGTAAGAGATCCTATATACCCTTTACGAGGAGAACGGTTATCGAGCGGCTAAGGGAACCTTTAATCTATTAAGAAGGCGGTATTAGTAGGATAGAGTCTAGGCTAACGTTTCTAGGTATTATAAAAGCTATCCTAAGTATACGTTCCGTAATAGTTATCGCCGAGCTAGGGAACTCCGTATATCTACTTAGTAGTCGGTCGGGGAACGCTAGTATATAGATACTATTTATATTAATAGTAGTAATAGTATACTAGTAGCTCGAGAGGCGTTATCCCGATAGCTAGAAGTATAGCATTTCTACCTCTCCTTAAAGAGGATTACTATAGCGTATATAGCTAAGTTTCTATAGAAGGAGATCTTTTATAGATAGGGAGTACCTATAGAGATAGTACTTAATAATACTCCGACTAACTTTACTAAGGAAGCTTAAGTACTAATCGTTAGCTATAGGACAAAGATAGTTAAGATCTTACTATACTACCCGAAGTCGAATACTATAGTTAAAGTTAGATATAAAGCCCTTCTCGATACTATTACTAAGCTTATAAATAGAGGGAATAGGCGGATACCTATTACTAACTATATATCCGCTATCCTATAGGCCGATCGTACTACTACTATTAGGATAACTAGCCTTACGCCTACGGAAGTTATAATAGGGCGGAAGGTAGTACTACCTATCGAACTTACCTATCGTACCTATAGCGTCTTTAAATAGGGGTTAGTTAGGGACCGTTCCGACCTTTTATACCTACGCGCTAAGGCCCTCGAGGAGATAATAGGTACTATCGAGGAAGGCCTTACTCGCTAGAGGCGCCTCCGTAAAGAAACAAAATAGTACTTCGACGATATATAGGACGTAGACTATACTCCCTTTAAGGAAGGGGACCTTATCCTAGTCTTCCGGTCGGAACTAAAGACGAGCTTTTCGTATAAACTTACTTTCCGCTAGAAGGGGCTATATCGCGTTTAGGAAGTACTCTATAAGGACGCTACTTATCGACTCTAGGAGCTAGATAGCTCTACGCTTAAGTATACGTAGCTATAGGCGAATCTAAAGAAACTAGACTTTATAAGGGAACCTACGATACCTCCTTAGACTAATAAGGAAGTACTAGTAGACGTAGAAAATATCGCTAGAGACCTTAACCCTTTTCGCGAAGATCTAAATACTATACTAAATACTAAGCTACTAGAAGGCTTTAAGTATCCGTAGATAAGGCTTAGTAAGCCATTAGTAATAACTTAAGAAGAAAGGGACGGATATATACGGATTAGCTTTATTTAATTTAGCCTAGTATATAACTAACTAGAGTTAGAAACCGAGAACGATACCGATACTAGACCTTAGTAGGAACTAGACTAGATAGAAGAGCTAGACTACGAGTCTAATAATAAGGATCTAGTTAAGGACTAGTTTGCTAAGGAGGATCTTAAAGTCCTATAAGCGCTAACTAGTAGATAAGGTAGCTCGCGACCGGATAATTAATATTTCCTATATTTGTTTATTTAATTATTTTATCTAACGTACTATTATACTAGTTACGTATATTGTTAGGGGCTAGGTATATAGCAACGTATAGAACACCCGCCTAACCGATAACATAGTAGGTAGTAGAACTAACAAGTGCCTCCTAAAAGGATTGCGTAGAGCGCTAGATTAAAAAGGCTATGCGAGTTACGTACGTCTAGCGTACGCCCCTAGCGCGCGCCGCTTGGTATACTTAGGGCTTGGTAAGAGACCTTACCTTATCGAGGTCCTTACAACTATCCCCTTTCTCCTAGTATAGCTATCCCTAGCTATAGACAAACCTAACTCCTCGTTAAGCTATCCTATCTACGCATTCTCTCGCGCCTCTAGCGCTTCGAATACGCCTCGTATACGTCGCTACTTCGTATAGCTAGTTACTACGCGAAAACTCTTTATTACTATATAGTAGAATTTTCATATTTCTACTAGTAACGTAGCTAGGCAGGCCTAGCGTATTCCTAAGAACGTATTAATTATTGTTATTAGTAACTAGGTAGCCTATATATAAGTAGTGTCTATAGTCTACCTAAAAACTTCCCCTATTTCTAAGCTTTCTACTAGTAC
>LFZO01001103.1:0-12617 GCA_001578225.1 Pseudocercospora musae | reverse complement strand
GTTAGGAGATATAGTATAGCTAGCTATAGGTAAGAAGTTATTATTCTATCTATACTATACTCGAAGAAGTATAGTAGATAGCGCCTATTGCTTCTTATCTCTCGAATTCTATTAACGAGAATATAAAAGAGATATTAATATATACTTTAATATATATAAGCTAATCCTAATCTATAACGTTAGTAGTAAGGAGAAGATAGATAGTACTTTCAAGATATAGCTTACTTTAGGATTAATAGATATATATGTCCTAGAGTCGTCCTTTAGTATCTATAATTTTAGTAAAAGAAGTATAAAGCTAAGGATAGAAGAGTATAATAAAAGATATAAAGGAAGATCTTATACGATATATAGCGCTACTACGTAACTACTATTAAGTACTAAGTCGAGTAACTATAAAGTAAGCTAGAAAATCGGCTAGTAATAAGTAAGTAGTTATTACCTTACCTATACTAAACTCTAACAATTATAGTATATAGAGCCTCTCGCTTCCTATCTCTCGAATTCTATTAACGATAGTATAAAGGAGCTCGCTATAGATACCGCGTTCTTTAGTATATATTAATAGAGATCTTCTACGATATAAAGCGCTACTACGTAACTACTAATAAATATTAAGTAAAGTAACTAGAGGTTAAGCTAGAATAGTAGCTAGCTATATAGCTAGCTATAGGTAAGTACCTATTACCTTACCTAGACTATACTCGAATAAGTATAGCTTATAGCGTCCCTAACTTCGTATCTAAAGAATTCTATTAAAAATAGTAAAAAAGAGTTCGCTATAGATACTATATCCTTCGATCCTTTAGTTAGGACGTAATCCTAAGCTATCTCTTAGCTTAGTAGTAAGCTCGAGTAAGTAATATAGCTTACTAGAAGTTAATAGTAATAGTATATTCTTCGTCTATCTAATAGTCGCTAGCTAGCTATATAGCTAGCTATAGGTAAGTTACTATTGCCTTACCTAGACTATACTTAAACAAGTATAGCTTATAGCGTCTCTAACTTTATTTCTAATAACTTCTATTAACGACGATAAAAAGGAGTTCGCGAGAGGAACTATAGTATTCAATCTTATAGTAAGTAAGATTTTATATAATATATAGTACTTCTTTACTTATACTAATCTTTCTATTAATTCCTCAATATCTTTATATAGAACTACAATAACGTATATATACTATTTATCTAAGTATAGCCCTAAATTATATACTACGCCTTCGTATCTACGAAATTATAATACCTCTAAAGAGACTATATATCAGTAGAACTACTAATAAGTAATAAGTAAAGTAACTATAAGCTAATCTAGAAAATAGGCACTTCGTTAGCCTTAGGTAATATAAACCTTAGGACTATATAGCTAGCTCTAGGTAAGTAGCTATTACCTTATCTATACTATACTTAAACAAGTATAGCCTATAGTCCTACTAGCTTCTTATCTTATGAATCTTATCTACGATAGGGAAAAAAGGTTCTCTATAGATACTATACTCTTCTAAGTATATCTCTTTAATATACGAACCTTACGATATAATAGCTAAGGCGGAGTAGGCCTTTGCTCTATAGATAGCTAGATAGCTAGTCGTTTTTTCTATTTATTATAAGCTAGTCGTAAACGTTACTATAATAACGTTTTCCTATATATATACCTAGTCTTCTTTTATCTATCCCTTTCTTCCTTTTATATCCTAGAAAAATGCCTTGCTATAGAGATTCGATTATTAACGACCTAGATAGACTTTTTAGTTCCTTTAACGATAGAAACTATCGAGATAATAGCTAAGAAGTAGATCGTGAATCGGTACTCTCTCTTCTAAGAATACTACTAGTCGGAAAATATAGATTCCTTAGAAGAAACCTATAAGGAGTCTTCTAACTAAGAGTCCTTAGAAACAATATAAAGGCTAGTTATAGCCTATAAAGTAGGCATGAAGACGTAGGAAGAGTATCGCTTTAAAAAGCAATACTAGTAGTAAGAAGTTTAAGTAGAAGTAAGGCATAGTCGTCCTCTAGAAGATTTGGTTCTATTAAAATACTAAAGGTATAGATCTCTTAATAAATAAGCTTCCTTTCTAGTAGCTCGTTAAGGAGATAGTACTATATTATAAAGCTAATCTACGCTTTTAGAGTACTACGATTAAAGCTCTATAGGAAGTAAGCGAGGCGCTCTTAACGACTATATTCGAGTTAGCTAACCTACTCGTAATTTACGCTAAAAGGGTAACTCTATAGTAGAAAGATATATAGCTTATTACAAAGATCTAGGCGCGACTTTTAGGAGAATAATACTAACAATTCGAGATAGTTAGTCTAAGTCTTTATAGCTATTTCTTCGATACTTTCCCTCTAACTATAGCTAGCTATACTACTAGCTATATATTTAGCTTTACCTATTATTTCAATATCGTATCGAATCCTATCTAGTCGCGTATATATTGTCCTCTACTCTTACTATTATCGAGCTTTATTACGTTATTTTTAGTTATTGCTTATCGGATTTTTAATATATACTCTCTATCTATAGCTAGCTATACTACTAGCTATAGATTTAGCTTTACTTATTATTTCGATATCGTATCGAATTTTGCCTAGTCGCGTATATTCTATCCTCTACTCTTACTATTATCGAGCTTTATTATATTATTTTTAGTTATTACTTATTAGATTTTTTAATATATACTCTCTAACTATAGCTAGCTATACTATTAGCTATAGATTTAGCTTTATCTATTACTTTAGAATTGTATTAAATCTCGCCTAGTCGCGTATATAATATCTTCTACTCTTACTATTATCGAGGTTTTATTACGTTACTTTCTATTATTTTCTACTTAGTTTCCTAGAAACGATAGTAATAACGTTCTTATTATACTAATCTATAATACAATTACATATAATAATAACTTTCTTTAATTCGGTATTTATATTATATATCGCCTATTCTTTACCTATACTATACTTCTATATCTTTAGTTATATACTTATTATATCTAGAATAGCTAGAAAGTCTATTGCTAGCGTTACTAATAAGAAGAAAGATACTACTCGTATCCGTTACAATATCTACGCTACTATATACAAGATCTAGAAAACTACTACCTTTAAGCCTAGTAAGCTAAATAAGAAGCTAACTATAGGTAGAGATTATAGAAACCTAGGTAGTAAGTTCTAGTTCTTATATAGCTAGTTATAACTAATTATCTTCTAGAAAACGCATTATAGTAGATTAAGACTACGTAAATGTCTATCGACCTTATAATCGCGTAAGCGCTATTCTAAAGACTAGTTAAATAGTTAATCTACGATACTAGTATTAGAGGCGCTACCGAGTTCTACTACTAGTACAATACTATCGAGGCTTTGTATAAGGCCTCTAAAGTATACCTTACGACCTTTTTCGAGTATATATTACTTCCTAACTTCCTTAATATATACTAACTCTAGATAGCTATTAACCTACTAGCTATCTATACTAAGTATATTACTATTTAGTAGAAGGGAAAAAAGATGTCTAACTCCTAGGCTAAGGCGCAAGTATCTACAAGTATAGGAGATACTAGTATACCTCTTTAGGAATAATATAACGATACGATAATAGTAGTATATATAACTAACAATATATTCTCTATCTCGATACTTCGCAATTTCCGCCGTTCTAATATGTCTATTTTTCGCTATAAACCTATTTAATTTTTAGGTTTAAACCTAGATAGACTTCTAGTTCCCTAAGATTAGATCTAGATAAATAGGTTAGGTTTAGGTTTGAACCCGAACCTAACTTAATCCAATCCACTAGGACGTCTAATAGTAAGTCTAGTAGATTATATTTAGAATAGCCCTAAAAGAGGAAACCCTAAGATCTAAACCCTTAAGAATTTAAATAGCTAAAACTAAGGTAACTTAGGCTAAATCCTTAGGAATTAACCTAGACTTTTAGGATTCTAGGTTAAACAAAACTACTTATAACTTAAAATATACTAAATCTAGTATAGAATATTTAGGATAGGCCTATCAAGAATTCAAACGGCTAAAAGTAGAATAAGTTAGACTAAATCCTTAGGAATTAATCTAGATTTCTAGGATTCTAGGTCTAAAGGTATTGCCTAAAGCTTGAAATATACTAAATCTAGTATATAATATCTAGAATAGTCCCTAAAGGAAGGACTCTTAGGTCTAAAACCCTAAGAATTCAAAGGGCTAAAAGTAGGGCAAGTTAGTCTAAATCCTTAGGAATTAATCTAGATTTCTAGGATTCTAGGTCTAATAGTATCGCCTATAGCTTTAAATATACTAGAACTAGTAGACAGTATTTAGAATAGTCCTTAAAGAGGGGCCCTAAGATCTAAAATCTTAGGAATTCAAAAAGCTAAAACTAGGATAGGTTAGGCTAAATCCTTAGGAACTAAGCGAGATTTCTAGGATTCTAGGTCTAATAGTATAGCCTATAGCTTTAAATATAATAAATCTAGTATATAAGATTGAGAATACCTTAAAGGGAGGACTATTAGATCTAAAACGCTTAGAATCTCAATAGCTAAAAGTAGGGCAAGTTAAACTTAATCCTTAACGATTCCGCTAGATATCTAGGATTCTAGGCTAAACGGTATTGGCTATACCTTAGAAATTACTAAATATAGTATATAGTATTAAGAATAGTTCTAAAGGGGATCCGCTTAGATCTTAATCCTTTAGATTTTTAATAGTAAAAAGTAGGACAAGTTAGACTAAATCCTTAGGAACTAGGCTAGATTCCTATAGTTCTAGGTCTAATAGTATCTCCTATAGCTTGACATGTACTAGATCTATTTTCTAATATTTAGAAAAGTTCTTAAAGAGAGGATCCTTAGATCTAAAACCTTAAGAATTTAAATAGCTAAAAGTAGGGCAACTTAGACTAGATCCCTAGGAATTAATCTACCCTTCTAGGACTATAGGTCTAATAGAATCGCCTATAGCTTAGAATGTACTAAGTCTAGTTTACAATCTTTAGAATAGTTCTAAAAGGGGGGACTCTTAAATCTAAACCCTTTCGAATTCTAATAGCTAAACCTAGAGTAAGTTAGACTAAATCCTTAGGAATTAAGCTAGATTTCTATAATTCTAGGTCTAATAGAATCGCTTATAGCTTGAAATGTACTAAATAAAGTATATAATATTTATAATAGTCCTTAAAGCAAGGATCCTTAAATATAAATACCTAAGAATTTAAATAGCTAAAAGTAGAATAACTTCGGCCGAATCCCTATAAATTAACCTAGATTTCTATAATTCTAGGTCCAACGGAATCGCCTATAGCTTAAATATACTAAATCCAGTATACAATATTTAGAATATTCCTTAAAGGGGAAACTCTTAAATCTAACTCCTTTCGAATTTTACTAGCTAAAAGTAGAGTAAGTTAGACTAAATCCTTAGGAATCTAGCTAGATTTCTATAATTCTAGGTCTAGTAGTATCGCCTATAGATTAAAATATACCAAATCTAGTATATAGTATTTAGAAGAAGCCTTAAAGGGAAGATCCTTATTAAGAATCTAAATAGCTAAAAGTAGGGCAAGTTAGGCTAAACCCTTAGAGATTACCGTAGATTGCTAGGATTCGAGGTCTAACGGTATCGCCTATAGCTTCAAGTATCCTAAATCGAGTATATAGAATTTAGAATATTTAAGGAGTCTATATAGGAGAAAGTTAATAGACTAGGTCTAATACTAAACTAAGGCTTAGAATTCTAGTATAGAGTTAATAGATTTAGAAAATCGCCTATTTTCGTAATATCTCCTAGTATTATAGGCGTATTATACTATATACAGAAGGCGTAAAGACGAGAATAGATTCTACTTTATCTTCTTAAGGACTAATAGCGATAGCTAAGTCGTAGCTTACAAATTAGGCTAAGTTATCCTAGATTTTTTAAAATAGGAAAAAATCCAAGGATCCCCCCTTTAAGGTTTGTTCTAAGAATCAACTACTAGACTTGGTATATTTTGAGCTAGAGGCGATACTATTTAGGCTAGAAACCTAGGAATATAGCTTAATTCGTAAAGATTTAGTCTAACTTGTTCTACTTTTAGTCGTTCGAATTCTAAAGGTTTTAGAGACGACTATCTTTTCTCTAGTATATTACGAGAAGTACCTATACTAAATAGTAGAAAAGAATAGATTTAAGGAGTCTATATACGAGAAAGTTAATAGACTAGGTCTAATACTAATCTAAGGCTTATAACTCTAGTATAGAGTTAATAGATTTAGGAAATCGCCTATTTTCGCGATATCTCCTAGTATTATAGGCGTACTAGGAAGTATTATAGACTATAGGCGCGTTCTAAGGATAGTAGCGTAGTAGTTATCTATACTCGAAATTTCCTAGCTTAGTACTACTTAAAGAAACGTAGGAAGATAGACCTCTACGAACTAAACTAACTTAGCTTCCCTACATTTCTTAGCGTAAATTTGTATACTTGTATAACCTAGAACTAGCTTCTATTAGCTAATTAGATATACTTCTAATAGTATATAGGGAGTAGGCCTAGCCTATATACTATATACTTATTAAGGATCTCTTTAGAGGAGTAGGAATATCCTACTAGGCTCTATCTTACTATATCTACTATTCTATAGTCCTAAGAATAACCTAGTTGTAACCCTCTAACTATGTAGACAAGGCCTTACTAGTTATTCTAGTATAACTAAGCCTATTATAGTTAGACATAGGATATTACTAGTTAGATCTAGGAATAGTCTAGAGTGTATTTGATTTAGTTTATAGAATAGGTAGTACCTTAGTACTACTAAATACTTTAGTAATTTGTTTTTAATATTTAAAATAAAATATTTTTAAATTATAAATATTAGTTAAAGGAAGGCAAGAATTATACTACTACAATTCTACGATTTAGTACTATAGAGCGTAAAGTTTTAGTCCGAATCGATCCTTATATTTAGTAGATATTTACTAGCGTTAGCTCGATATATATTGATTGAAATCTTAATTAATATTAGTCTAATTAGCCTAAAGGTTATACTACTAAAATAGCGAGAGTTAGTTCTATAGAACGTAAAATTACATTTAGAATCGCTCCTTATATTAGTAGATATTAGCTAGCGTTATATTAATAGATATTAATTAGAATCTTAATAAATATTAGTTTAATTAGCCTAAAGGTTATATTACTAAAACTACGAGAGTTAGTTCTATAGAACCTAAAATTATAGTTAGAATTACTCCTTATATTATTAGGTATTAGCTAGCGTTAGCTCGATATATATTAATTAGGATCTTAATTAATATTAGTCTAATCGGCCTAAAAATTATACTACTAAAATTACGAGAGTCGGTTCGATAGAAGTTAAGATTATAGAGATATAAGAGGAGGAGGATATCGATATAGTAATTAACTATATATTCTTTTCGATCTTCTATATTAATATCTACCTAGTTATCGAAGAAGGAACTACTATAACCGAGGTAGAAGAGGAATAAGGAACTAAGGATATCGAGTAAGTAGATATACTTAATAGAGAATACTCTAACGACTTGTACTATATTATCTACTTCCTTACTTATAGTAGGAAAGCTCTAGGAGTCTCTAGAAGCTAGTATTAGTATATTATTAAGTAAGCCTAACGATTTATAGTTAAAGATAGGTATCTATAGTAATAATCTATAGTTAATGTCCTACTATAAAGGATTATCGATAATACTAAAGCTAGATAAGATATCCTATATACTCTTTATAAGGAAACTAGATACCGAGCTACTAAGGGGACCTTTAACCTTCTTAGGAGATAGTATTAGTAGGATAGAGTCTAGGCTAACGTCTCTAGGTACTACAAAAGCTATCCTAAATATATGTTCTATAATAGTTACTAGTATACTAGTAAACTTCGTATATCTACTTAATAGTCGGTTAGGGAGTACTAGTATATAGATACTATTTACGTTAATAGTAATAATAGTATATTAGTAGCTCGAGAGGCGCTATCCCGATAGCTAGAGGTATAGTATTTCTACTTCTCCTCGAAAAGGATTATTACTATTAATATAGCTAAGTTCCTATAGAGAGAGATCTTTTATAGATAGGGCGTATCTACTAAGATAGTACTAGATAATACTCTAACTAACTTTAATAAGGAAGTCTAAGTATTAATCGTTAGCTATAGGGCTAAGATAGTTAAGATATCGTTATACTATCTAGAGTCGAATACTATAGTAGAAGTTAGATATAAGGCCCTTCTCGATACTATTACTAAGCTTACTAATAAAGGAGATAGGCAAATACCTATTACTAACTATATATCTACTATTCTATAGGCTAATTATACAATAGTAGTTAGGATAACTAGTCTTATATCTATAGAAGTTATAATAGGATAGGAAGTAGTACTATCTATCGAGCTTACCTATCGTACTTATAGCGTCTTTAACTAGGGTTCTATTAGGGACTATTCCGACCTACTCTATCTATATACTAAGGCTCTCGAGGAGATAACTAGGACTATCGAGAAAGGCCTTACTTACTAGAGATAGCTTTAAGAAGAGACAAAGTAGTACTTTGATAATACTTAAGATATAGACTATATTCCTTTCAAGGAAGGAGACCTTGTTCTTATATTCTAATCTAAGCTAAAAACGAGCTTTTTATATAAGCTTACCTTCTACTAAAAAGGACTATATCGCGTTTAGGAAGATAATAGGATAGCCTACCGACTATAGGAGCTAGATAGTTCTATTCTAAAGTATATATAGCTACGTACGAATCTAAAGAAAATAGACTTTATAAGGAAACCTACTATGCCTCCTTAGACTAATAAGGAAGTTATAGTAGGTATAGAGAATATTACTAGGGACCTTAATCTATTTTAGGAAGATCTAAATACTATCCTAGATACTAAGCTACCTAAAGGATTCTCGTATCTATAGATAAGACTTAGTAAGCTATTAGTAATAACTTAAGAAGAAAGGGATAGATATATCTAGGTTAGCTATATTCAATTTAGCTTAATATATAACTAACTATAACTAGAACCTAAGGTTAATATAGATACTAGACCTTAGCTAGACTAGATATAAGAGCTTAATTGCAAGCTAGGGAATAAGGATCTTAATAACGACTAGTTTACTAAGAAAGATCTAGAATTCCTAAAAGTACTAACTAGATAGTAAAACGACTTACGGCTAGTTACTTAGTATTTTCTCGAGTTTCTTTTCTATTTTTTTAACCTTCTATTTGTTGTACTACTATACTATTATATATATTTCCTTTATATTTGCTTTATATTTAGAATTTAGGACTACGACTTATAATAATCCCTAAGGAAGGTACTTAGTAGGAGCTACTACCTTATCTATAAGTAGTAGGAAGGAAGGAATATCTAGGGAAACTAGGTTACGAGTAGCCTTTATAATAAAAGTATAGACTACTTTTATATAGGAGCTATTAGGCGATTAGTAGATCGAAAGGCAATCTTGCGATCTAATAACTCTTCTAAGAGTTATTAGCGAAAACTTATTAGGACGTTTCCTAGAAAGCTAGATTGTAGGGTAACTAATAGCGATATACTAACTTAGCCTACTATTAGATAGATAGGTAATAGGAGAGATACTATAACTAGGAGCTTATATAAAGCGCCGAGAAAGTGAAACTTTACTTCCTAAGGTTATAGGATAGGCCGCCTATATACCTATATATATACGACTATTTAAGTATAAATTTGCTCGAACCTCTAAGCAATTGTCTATATATATACGTCTATAGTTATAAGCAAATATCTATCTATAGTCTTTATTCTAAAGCCCTTATTAATAGGCGCCTATATCTACTTATCTATTCCTTACTCTCCTAACTAACTAAGCTTCTAATATAGCTAAAGAATAGTAACTCGTTTCTACTAACCTAGCTTCCTCTACTTCTTCTTCGACTACCTATTAGTTTAGTTAATCTACTACTATTGTCTAACTAGACTAGAGTACTACTTCGCTTAGGATCTTTATAGTTCTAGAAAATAGCGAGCTTGCCTAAGTTACTAATCTTACTAACGCCTTTAAGATTATCGTAGGTATTACTAACTACTAGGCAAAGATCGAGGTAACTCGATAGTTACTTACTATCCTTAATAGGACTAGTAAGAGCCTATTAGTTACTATTACTACTAGTATAATAGGTCTATACTACGAAATAGGTAGGACTATCGATTTCAAGAACCTAGTTCTTAAGGACAAAGAGCTCTCTAAGGCCTATCTATTACTTACTATTATCGAGGAGTAGGGCATTAATATCCGCTATCGACTTAACTATCTAACTATAATCCTCGAGTATTAGGGTAGTCTAATAGCGCTCCTATAGAGCCTAGTCGACTTTACCTATAATAGTATAGAGTAAGCTAAGAATATTACTATCTTCGTTTGTAAGAATAAGAACTATTAACAAGGCGCTAAGCTTATTAGTAAGATAATAATCTACTAAGTTATATCTACTTCTAAGAAGATAGATTAGTAGAACCTAAGCCTTACGTTTACTAATAGTAACTTCGACTCGAAGTATTATAAGAAGTATAAGAAGGAGATCGCTACTATTAACCTAGGTAGCTAAGAGGTAGTATAGCTACTAGCTAATAAGGGATACTATATTAGTAGCTCTAGGTTTATTGTCGAGGGACCTACTCGCATTATACTAATTATTACTCTATCTTAGTACTAGGCGATCTATTACTAGGCTAAAGTATAGAAGATAATAGACGAAGTAGCTACCTAAGAGCTTACTACTTAAGAGAGTACTAGACTATATTATACTACTACTTAATAAACCTACCTATAGTAAGAGTAAGCTACTAAGATAGCTAAGCTATACTAGTAAGAGAAGGAATATAGGTAGGAAGTATTACGCCTCGAGGCTATAGTAGCTAAGGAAGATACTAAGTTAGCTAGTAGTAATAGTAGAGGCGAAGAGATATATTTTAAGATAGAGATTAAGGATATCTATACTAACTATATAGATAGCTAGTTCGGTCGGTTTATAGCTAAGCTAGATACTATAAACGTTAAGGGTAAGGATATTAGCTCTTTTACTATAGTCTATAACCTAGCTTAGTAATTCAAGGATCTATACAATCCTAACAAGCTAGACGATATCTATACTAAGTATCTTAAGATCTATATAAAGTTCTATAGCCTATACCTAATTAATACAAAGAATAACCTTACTAATCGGCTCTTTCTACTTAGTAAGAATAGCGATATAGAGGAGGATTTCGAGGCCTTTGGTATCTCGAATAAGGCTTACTACTTTGCTAGTATCTCTATTACTATAGCCCTAGTAGCGTATCTCGGCTTATACGCCTTTATACTAGTCTAGTATAATATACTAGTTATACTAGAGCGATTCCTAAGTATAGTTACTCGAGCCTTTAGATAGCTAGAGATCTTAGAGATAATCGCTAGACAAGGTAGTATAGTAGTTAATAATGTCTTCGACTAAGCTAAGGACCTTAAGGAATAGAAGTAGAGCCTTATAGAGGACATAATTATAGAGACTATAATATATTACTAGTATCTTCGTAGCTATCTACTAGAGAAGTAGATAGGTATTAACCTACTATAAATCTATAGTATTAGTAACTAGCTAGTCTAATAGAACCTACTATTGTAGCTAATTATAGTTATACTTCGATGTAATTATATATACGAACTTATCTCTATACTAAAGCCTAGTAAATTCTATTACAAATACGAGATACCTAAGAAGAGTAACTTGCCTCTAGTAGAGATAATACGCTTAAATAGTAACTTTCTAGAACTAGTCGAGGGCATTAGCGCTAATCGAGTCTATATATAGTATCCTTCGAAGTAGAAGAGAAGCTTGCCTACTCTTAAGATATCGACTATATATATAATCTAGAGATTTTCGCTACGTAGATATAGGAGCTTAAAGGCTTATAGCCTTATACTACTAAGTAGATAGGTAGGGAAGCTTACTAATAAGTATCTTATACCTAAAGATCTAGAGGCTACGAGTAACTATACTAATAGCAAGATTGCTTAATAGAACTTAAAGCTACTATTAGAAGGCTCTACTTCGTTTAGTATACTATATCTATCTTATAGTAATATTATCGATATAGCTACTCGAGCCTATATAGATCTATACTTCTACTATATTAAGGGAACTAAGGTTAAGGATTTTAACCTTACTATTATATAAGTTATAGAGGCTTACTATTACCTAACGCCTATCTTTCGCTAAGGTAGTATAATTACATACGCGTTTCTATATATAATCTAGCTTATAGGCCTTAGTCTAGTAGTAGATACCCTTATTAGGTATATTCTATAGTCTATCAAACATTGTTGCGTAGGCGGAGGAGAGTAGGCATACCAAGGGACCCAATTCGTAGTAGATGAAAAGGATGAAGGTCTATCTAAGACTACAAATACAAAGATAAAGGAGAATTGCCCCTAAGCTAGGCCTAATTAGGCTAGCTAGCCTAGACAACACTAAGAGACAACTAGGTAGAGAGAGTCTATTTCTAATACTCCCCTTAACTCTTAGTCTAGTTAGATTAGTCTACTTCCTCTTTAGAGCCCTCCTTATTGTATATAACTATTACTAACAACTTCTT
>LFZO01001102.1:0-12639 GCA_001578225.1 Pseudocercospora musae | reverse complement strand
AGTAGTAGTAGTAGTAGTAGTAGTAGTAGTAGTAGTAGTAGTAGTAGTAGTAGTAGTAGTAGTAGTAGTAGTAGTAGTAGTAGTAGTAGTAGTAGTAGTAGTAGTAGTAGTAGTAAGAGCTAGTAAGAGTTAGACTAGAGTTATTCGAGTTTACTTAGCTAGAAAAGGGGAAAAGGAGTAACTTAGGATAGATAAGGAGTAGACTATAGTCCTAAGCTACTTAGTAAAAATAACGGTTAAGAGGTATACAATTCTAGTATATAGAGTACCTATAAGCTATAAGCTAGGTATAATAGAGGTAGAGCTCTAGAGATAGAACTAACTCTACTATATCGGACTAACAATTATAAGGTTAGCCTAGCTTAGGAGAGATAGAGGGAAGAAGAAGTACTCCTTCCTTACAATATAGCTAGAATCCCTAGTATAAGTAAACAAAGCCCTTAGATAAGGCCTTATCTAGAACTACTAGATACTATCTATAGAACTATTCTAGATAATATATAGGATACTACGATACTATAGCTACTAGTAATATAGATATATAGCTAGGAGCTATAACTAGCTCCTAGTATATAGCTAATATATAGTAGTAGTAAATTCTTGCATTACTATACTATTCCAACTACTAGACAAGTAGCTATTCCTATCTATTCTTGAAGGTAAAAGCCCTTAGCTTATAGCCTCCGGTACAAAACCCTTTACCTCCTTCCTACTCTATAGGATTCTATCCCTAGCTTTTATGTTTGTTTAGGCTATAGGATATAGAGAGGATCTCTATAGCTCCTTCCTCTTACTAAGCTCCTATTTACTTCCTATCTTCCTCCTCCTCCTTCTCTAGCTCTTCCTTTATAAGGGAGAACTATTCTAGGAGATCCTCCTTAATTATCTACCTCGTTACTTTATTTAAGCCTCTCCTAGTCTAGGTAATCTCCTACTATAATAACCCTATCCTTTAGATAAGTTAGTTCCTTATCCTTTATCTCTCTTAGTAGAAGAGTATAATATACTTAGGTATCTAGGCCCTATATCTATATGTATACTCTAGTGTCTTGCCTAGAACCCTCCTCCTTATTGGGTATACATTTAGGCTAATATGTTTAGTGTCGAGCTAAGGAGGGCCGATAGGTATAAATGGATCATAAACTGCAATAGAAGCTACAAGGAATAGTAGGGGCCAAAGTAGGAATAGCAAGTGTGTTGTTCTTCTACAGGTTGGAGCTAAACCTAAAAGGTGTTAGCTTGGATTAGTTACGTAATGGTCATTATGTAATCTAGTCTACCTTAACATCCCTTACTAGGTCACTAACTAGACTATATATTCTAATACTCCTACTTAGATTAGTTGGTCTACAAATCCTAATCCTAACCAATATAATCTAATAAGAACTTCAATTAGCCAATTAGGTACAATGGCTTCTAGATTAGCATAGTGTATCCAATCTGCTAGGTTCAATTCCTAGATCTAGTATTTCCTTGCTTAGTGGATTTTGAATCCTCTAAGTAAGGACTTTTGTCCCTTTTAATATTATACTAGCTATAATTGCCTAATGAATTCCTAGAACTATAGCCCTATCTTTGGCTTAGTTAGGCTATTAGCTATTATCTCTTTTGTTAGAGTGTATTCTACTATAATCTTTCTTTACTACTAAAGATTTCTAACCTTGTTAAAACTAATATTAATATGTTTTAATCTCTTATAGATATGAGTATCTTTAATAAGAGTCAAAGCTGCCTAGTTATTACCTATAATCTAAACAGGCCTGATTTTATTTACTATATTAGAATTCCCTTTTATTAGTAGTTAAAATAAACATTCTCCTACTAACTATGTATAGTCTATCTCCCTTAGGAGTACTGTAAGGAATTAAGATTGCTTTGTATATGTATTTATTACTATGTACTCAGCTTCTATAGTTAATATAGTAACTAACTTCTACTTCTTACTTATCTAAAAAACTAGTAATCTATAGAGAAAGAAGATGCTTCTAAGGATCGAGACTCTGTTAGCTTTGTCTATTATATAATTAGAGTCTGAATATCCTATTAGCTTTCCTCTACCCCTCCTAAACATTAATCCTAGGCTTAGGAATGATCTTAGGTATCTAGCTAGTTTCCTAAGTGCTTTCGAATGTCTCTTAGATAGATCTAATATATATAATCTAAGTCTTCTAAGTATAAAAGCAATGTTAGGTCTTGTTATAGTTATTAGCTATATCTATATACTATTCTAGCTCTAGTACTTAGTCTTGTTATACCTTTCTTTATCTAAGTTAGATTTCCTTAGACTTTTATAGCTATTAAGTAGTAATAAGGTTAGGTAGGCTATTTCCTTAGTTATTCTAAACTTTGCAAGGTTTTCCTAGATATAGTATTCTTGGTTAAGCTTTAGAGTACTATTAGGTCTATCTCTAGTAAGCTTTATTCTAAGAATCTTGGTTGGTTTACCTAGATCTTTGATCTTAAATACCTTGCCTAGTTCCCTCTTGAACTAAAGAACATCTTCTAGCTTTGATACTATAATAGGAATGTTATCTATATAGGTGAGAACTATTAGGTTCCTTCCTCTATAGATGAGTAAACATAGGTCTACCTATAACTAGTAGAATCCTATTTCCTCTAGCTTTAAGACATATAGCTTGTTCTAGTCTCTTGCTACTTGTTTTAGGCTATATAAGCTCCTTAGGATTTTTAGAGCTATGCCTTAGAGGATTTCTATACCTAGTAGTAGGATTATGTAGATATCTTCTTGTAGGGTACTTTTAGTAAATGCATTGTTTACATCTACTTAGTATAGCTCTAGATCCTTTTTATATATAGTAGCTATAAACACTCTAAGTATATTATGTCTAACTATTAGTATAAATGTCTCCTAGAAATCTATCCTAAATTTCTAAGAAAACCCCCTTATAACTAGTCTTGCTTTAAACTTGTTAATTGCTCTACTAATTAGTCTCTTTATATTAAACACCTATTTTGAAGTAACTAGGTTTGCTCCTTTTAGTAGAACTACCTAATCCTAGGTATAGTTGCTTTTAAGTGTAGTTAGTTCCTTCTAGATTGCATCTTCCTATATATGACCATATTTAGGATCTTGTATTACCTCTTAGTAGGTTCTTAGGATTAGAACCTCCTATCTTTATGCAATCCCTAGTGTAAAGGTAGGGAATGTAACCTTATAAACATACTCTAGAAGTTTATCTATCTAATCTATATTTGGATCTAGGTCTTTCATTATATAGATAAAGGCCCTATAGTGCTTAGCTTTTAGGAACTTATCCTCCTCTAATTCTCTTAGTCTCTTTTGTATAGTTAATCTTATAATTATACTATATACTCTTTCTTCCCTTAACCCTTTATTAGAGATTGATCTCCTTCTCTTTAAATTCCCCTCCTAAGCCTAAACATCCTAGTTGTCTTGCTAAGGTTTCTCTTGGCTCTAATTAGGGGCCTGTTTCTCTTAGCTCTAATTAGGGGCCTACTATTCATTATTTTGTTCTTTTTCTTCTAGATCTATTATTACCTAATATTGGTTAATGTCCTTTAGTAGTAGAGGCAATCGGACCTGCAATGGTTTAATATCTAGGTTCTCCTTCCTTAGTCTACTAACTAGGTTCCTTACTAGAGCTTAGCTTGGCTAGTTAAGTCTAGGAACATTTAATGTTATATCCCCTCCTTTCTTATTCTTAAACTAGATAGCATTATTGTGATTTCTTATAGCCCTTATATTAGGCTTCTAGAACTGCTATATCTTGGATATATTAGGTATATACCTAATGAATATAGCATCTTTGCCTCTATTCATTAGCTTATCTAATCTCATCCTAGCCGGCTAAGATTTAGTATCTATATACACAACTACTTTGTATCCCTAGACCCTAAAGTGTAATATAGAAGGTCTCTTTCTAGTAAAAGCTTTATCGGGTAAAACTTTGAATCTATCTATATCTAGACTATTTAGGAGAGCATTTCTTATAATAGTGTAGATAGCTAATACTTCTAGCCAGAATTCAACTAGTATGTTTAAATCTTCTAGCATTGCCCTAACATGCTCCTTAGATATCTAGATTAACCTTTCTACAACTCTATTTTAGATTGAGTTATATGCTTTAGTTATATAATAGGAGATTCTAGATTCTTTCTCCTACTACTTAAGTAATGTAAGCAATTCTCTTACTCTATTACTTCTTACTACCTAAAGCTAATTCCCTAATTGTAATTTAGCTTTTCTCCTCTATCCCTATAATGCATTTGCTACATCTTCTCTTAATTTTAATAGGAATACCTACTTCTTTCTTAAAAAGTTGTTAACAATCTTAAGCTACTATTTAAAACCTAGTCTTAAGACAGGTAATAGTCTATAGATATTAATTGAGATAAGGGCAAGCCTAGCTAGCTTTCTCTTAGTCTCTTTACCTCTATATTTTTTCATTTTAGCTAGAGAACATACCCTATAGGGCTAATGCTTTGTAGGGATAGGGATTTTGTCCTTTAGGTTAGTTACTTTATAAAGGTCTTTTAGTACTCCTTCTCTAAAGTATCCAACTCTTCTATACTATAGCTCCTACTAATCCTAGTTAGTCTAGGCTATAAAGGCATAGGTATTATTATTTACTAAATCCTAGAGAATACTTAATATACAAGTTTATCTAGGTCTTAGCTAATTTCCTTAATGAATAGTACTCCTCCTAAAAGCCTTATCTAGATAACTAGCTTTCTATTAGGTAAGTAAAGTATAAATTTTAGTAGTTGAATACTAAACTGCTTACTAAACTAGTTCTAAGAAACAAGATTAACTCTAAGCCTAGGTACAAAGAGAATACCTTTTAGTACAATCTGTTTACCTTTCCTTCTACCTATAACTATACTCCTAATATGTATAGCTATTAAGTAGCTACCCTTAAGCTTAATCTACTTTTTCCTCTCAAGAGGCTTTAGATCTCTAAAGAGTAATTCTTGGTTAGTTATATAGGTAGAAGCATAGGAGTTAAGTAGCTACTTAGATAGCTTATACTTGCCTTTTGCTTTAATAGTTAAATAAGCTACCTTATTAATATCTTCTTCCTTAGAGAGGAGAGATAATTTAGAGGATGCCTCTATATCTTGTACTATATAGGCTTTCTTAGAAGATAGTTTCCTAGTCTTCTTCTCTAGGGATTATATCTTTAGGCTTAATTTCTTTACTATCTCTTTAAGTTATTCTTTATCTAGTAAAGATCCCCTCCTAGCTCTAGATAGGGATTGTTTCTTTACTATCCTATAGCTTTGTCTTAGCTAGATAGCTGCTTTTGCCTTGTTTAGGCTAAGGCACTCTTTAATCTAATGTCTCCCTCTATATAGGAAGTATAATAAGTCTCTACCTACTCCTACCTAATTCCTTTTCTTAGTAAACATAGCTGTCTCCTAGCTTATTATCTACTCTTGCTTTTCTCTTAGGATTCTAAGGATGTCCTATAGGCTAAGGTCCTACCTTAGGTTAATCCTATCCCTAATAGTACTAAATGTTTCTAGAAGGGCCGCTAGTAACTACTAAACTTTCCTCTCCTTAGTCTTAATATCCTTAAACTAGGGAGAGATAGACACTACCTTCCTAGCTATACTACTTAGGCTCTACTATGCTTTATTAATTGTCTAACCCTCTTCTATACTAAAATTAGTATACTACTAGAGTAAACTTCTCCTTATTACCTATAGTTTCCTCTTATATTTCCCTTTTGCCTAGTCCTACAAATACTTTGTATATTCAAGCTCTTAATATTCGTCTTAGTTATCTTCTAAAATATAGATAAACATCTTATACAATGCTATTGCATTGTAAACCTTATAGCTTGCTCTTCTAATTAACTAATTTAAAGATTCTAATAATGTTGTTAAGACATGCTTAGATAGTATAGATACTAAGGTATTAAGGACTACTTTATCTAGTATCTATTTAACCTTTAGCTTTATTAGGTATATCCTAATGATCTTGAACCATGATTCATGATTCTCCCTTATTAAGACTAGTATAGCCCTTCTCTTACTAATTCTACCTTCTTAATCTATAGTTTCTTTTATAAGTCAAACCTAAACAAACTCTAGAAATAAGCTCTTTCTTTAATCTAAAAATAATAGTTTCTAGATAGCTATCTTCCTTAGTTAGCAGATCCCTAGCTCTACTAGGCCTATGATAGTTTAAAGGTTACTAACAACTTAGCTTAGTTTTAGAAGGTTACTAAAAACTTGGAACAGATTCCGGCTCTATAAGGCTAATAACTTCCTCAAGTCCTTCTTAACTATATGCTAACAAGTTAGGGTATTAGTAGTACTAAGTACTAAGTCTAAGGCTTATTTAAAGGTACTCAAAACTTAGGCTTATCTATTCCCTTTATACTTCCAAGTATGCCTTACTAGGTTCTTTTATAGCTTATATATATAGGGCTTCTTTGTACAATGTATGTAGGTCTACCTTAAGTCTCCCTTTCCTGTTTTGCCTCTTCCTTCTAGGACTAGACTTATAGGTTTAGGAGTAACCTATACTACTTTAGTCTTTCTACCTTGTAGTTGCAAACCCGGGCTTATAACCTATCGAGCTAAGGAGGGCCGATAGGTATAAATGGATCATAAACTGCAATAGAAGCTACAAGGAATAGTAGGGGCTAAAGTAGGAATAGCAAGTGTGTTGTTCTTCTATAGGTTGGAGCTAAACCTGAAAGGTGTTAGCTTGGATTAGTCACGTAATGGTCATTATGTAATCCAGTCTGCCTTGACATCCCTTGCCAGGTTACTAACTAGACTGTATATTCTAACATTTAGTCCTAATTAGGGTTACTATTGTGCTTTGCTTCCTTAACTATCCCTAGTATAGTTCCTTGCCTTTTGGCCCTTCTTGCTATACTATAGGGTATTGTTAGCCCTATTGTACTACCTGCCTTTTCCTAACTTGGCTTTATAGCTAATATATAGGAAGCTATAGTACGAGGAAGTATAAGGCTAATAGAAATACTCTAAAATATACCTACTATATAAGGAAACATATAGTATAGTCTAGGGAATATCTAGCTAGAGTATAGGCAAAGTAGAAAGCTATACTAAATAGACTATAAAGCCTACTAAGATATACGGACTAGGAAACATTAACCCCTATCCTTACTAAAAAGAAGAGATCCTTTAACTTCTTTACCTTTAGGACCTAGATATAACTATAAGAGAAAAGAGCCTATACCCTAGGGCGACTAGTAGACCTATTTAAGGTAGTAGCTAACGTAAGCTAGGCTAAACTCCTACTTATACTAGAACTAAGCAATAAAGGTAAGGCAAGCTACTTAGGCAAGGACGAAATAGAAACTAAGGAATAATAGAGCTAGACTTACTTACTATTATATAGTACAATATTAATAAAAGTAAAGATAGAGTTTAGAAGTATTTCGTAGCCTAAGTAGACCTAAGGCTCTACTATATACTAGTAGTATAAGAGCTATAGCTAAACCTATTTAGTAGCCTTCTAGGAATATATAATATCCCGAACTACTATATAGTTATTAGTATAGCTAAGGGAAAACCGAGGACCTATATCTATATTAGTAAAAGGATCTATACCTCTATATAGAAGGCTACTACCCTAAACTACCTAGGGATATAGTAGGATAGTATAAGTGTCTAGATTAAAACTAAGTAAGGCCTACTTAATATATAATATATATATAACCCTTCCCCTAGATCTACTAGTAGTAGATAACTAGGATCCCTAGAGTAGCTCCCTAAACTAATCTAAGAAGATATATAGTATATAGTAGTAGGAGACTTTAACCTTTACTACCTAAGGTAGGAATAGGTCTTTATCCCTAGCTATAGGTTTCTAGTAGACATCCTTATTATAGAAATATAGATATTAGAAATAGAGCTACTAACCCCTAAAGGGCTTACTATATAGGTAGTAAGATTATCTACCTCTACTATAGACCTAGTATATATAAGTAACCCTATTAGCTAGAGAGTCCTAGAATATAGATAGGATATTAACTTAGAGTCCTTATTCGATTACCTCCCTATTAGGACAACTGTCGACCTAAAGGCTATAGGATAAGCCCCTATTTCCCTAAGCCTAAACTAGAAGAAGGTAGACTAGGAAAGTATTAAGGGGGAGCTAGACAAGTAGATACCTATAGTAATAGAAACTCCTATGGATATACTAGAGTAGCTAGATAGGCTAGCTAAGGAAATATTAATTAGGATCTAGGAAATATTTAAGGCCTTTATACTAGAGACTCGAGAGAGAACTATCTATATTTTAGTAGCCCTACTAGTAACTAGACTAAAGAGTATATATAAAGGATTAAAGCTATAAGGAGGGCTAGGAGGAAATGGATAGAATACTATACTAAGGAAGTATAGAGGGCCTATACTAGGGCATATTAGGCTAAAAAGACCTAGATAAGAAAGGATAAGATAATTAAATAGAGGGCAATAGTAGGCAATATTACCTTAGATCCTATAAAGATATAGAAACTAGGATAGTAGGCTAGAAAGCTAGAGGTAGAAAGAATAAGGCAAGTATAAATACTAGATATTAAGGATAGGATAGAAGTAGTATATAATACGGATAAAACTAGAGCTAAGGTACTAGGGGACTACTTCTTCCTACTACTAGTCTAGGCAGACCTATCTAATATAGAAGGGACTATTTATCTAGAACTATACTAGTTAGACCTAGTAATTATAAGAGAGGAACTAAAAGGAGTAATTAAGATAATAAAGAGCTACAAGGCCCTAAGGCTAGACAAACTAGTTAATAAAGTAATTAAGGCCCTAGGAGAGAGACTATAGCCCCTCCTACTTAGGCTCTTTATAGCTTATATTAAGATAGGAGACTACCTAAGATAGTATAGAGAATCTATTATAGTAGTACTTAGGAAGCTATAGAAGGAGGACTATACCTAACTAAAATTATATAGACTAATTATACTACTTAATACTATAGGAAAACTCCTAGAAAGGATTATAGTAGACAAGATTATAGCTCTCTTAGAAAAACATAATATACTAATAGAGACTTAGATAGAAGAGAGGAAAGCAAGATTAATACTAATAGCTATAGAGCTACTAATAGAGTAGATCTATATAGTCTAGGAAAAGAAAGGTAAGGTAGCCTTACTACTATTACTAGATATCTCTAGAGCCTTTAATAATATTTCCTATAAGAGACTCCTATATATTATAAGATAGAAAGGACTCCTAGAATAGATAGTTATATTTATAAGAACCTTCCTAAATGAAAGGATAACTAAAATACAATTAGGGTAATACTTATTAGAACTAAGAGTAACTAGGACTAGTATCCTATAAGGATGCCTACTATTACTAATCCTCTTTCTACTATTTATATTAGATCTCCTCCTATAGCTAGAAATAAACAACTCCTTAGCCTTAGGCTTTATAGATAATACAAATATCCTAATATAGTTAGATAGTGTAGAAACGAACTATAGGATACTAGAAGAAAGATATAAGATATATAAGGAATAGGCTAAGAAGTATAGTACAAAGTTTATACTAGAAAATTAAAGACTTATCTACTTTATAAGATATAAGAAAAGATATAATATAACTATATTAGTTAATATCTAAGGCTATAAGATATAATCCTCGCTATTAGTAAGAATACTAGATATCTAGCTTAATCCTAGACTAAGATAGGACCTATAAATAAAGAGATCTATAAGTAGAGCGGAGGCAAATAAGGCCTCTATCGATAAGCTAATATTATTAATATAGGGAGCTATATCCGAGAAAGTAAGAATAATATATAAAGCTATTATAAAGCTAGCTCTCCTCTATAGCTACAAAATTTAGGGAGGGGATAGAAAGGGCAAAATTATAACTAAGGAACAAGGTAAATTAGCTTAACTAGATCTAAGTAGCCTACCTAAAGAAGGTTATAGGTATCTACAAATCTACTCCTATAGAAGTTCTAGAGCTAGAAATAGGATTATTCCCTATCCTAGAGTATATTTTAGGAGTAAGGATATAGTATACTAAACAAACTAGTAACTACTAAGCCTAAACTATAGTAGAAAAAGTAGCTAGTAAGATTAGGGAATATATAGCCTAGGACTAAATCCTAAAGTTAGCTAAATAGGAAATACTAGAGGAAGTATCTAAATATAAAATTAAGACCCTAACTAAAGAGAAACTAAAGGTAGCCTTAATAGCCGAATAGATAGTATCTAAGCTATAGAAAAAGAAGTAGAATATAGCCCTACTAAGAAGAAGAACTAGAGCCTACTAGAGATAGTACCTAGGAAACTAAAAGATCTACTAAGGCCTAATAAGGGCTAAAAGTAGTATTACTATCTAGATTAGGTCTAAGTATATTAGGCTTAGAGTATACCTATATAGAAGGAGAGTCCTAGAAGTTAATAACCTAAGCTACTAATATAGGTAGGTAGGTTAATTATATTGCTATACTATTCTAAATCTAGACAAGTAGCTATCTCTAGTATATTCCTTAGGAGGGAAAAAGCCTTTTACTCTATATTCCTAACTTCCTTAAAGCCCCTACCGGTTTTGTATAGCGTTAAAAACCTCTATATTCTATTATATTATTAGGGATACTAAGCCCTATCCTTGTTTGTACTAGTCCTTTAAACTTTAAGAGGTTCCCTATATCTCTATCGCCTTAACTAGATCGTGTCTACCTCCTCTAGTTTAGTATCCTTTACTTTTACTTATTCCTTTATAGCTCCTAAACTAGGTAGAAGGGAGATCTAGTTTAGGGAATAGGGTAGTACCCCTATCCCTTTCCTTCCTTTCCTCCCTCCCCTTTTAATATAGGTCCTTATTATTCCTCCTACTTTCTAGTTAACTTCTACTATAGCTCTCTACTAAGCTATAAGCTATCCCTACCCTTACTTAGTATCTAGTTATATAACCTATATTGCTAGAATTTGGACTCCTTATATTAGCTTCTATACTTAGATATTCTTTATAGGCTACCCTATATATAGTATAGGGAGTAGTTTATGTTAGATACCTAGCCTTTAGAACTAATGTTATTAGTACCTCTATAGGAGCTAGGGCCTAGGGAGCAAGTCTAGGGCTATACTCCCCTAGGGGCTATAGGCTATAGGGTATACTAAGTACTTTGTCCTCTATATTTCCTCCTCCTTCTAGTAATCTTTGAAACCTCCTTTTTAGTTATTCCTCCCTTCTCTTCGGGATAATTAGTCCTAGGTTACTACTCTAGTTCCTTATCCCTAGGATAGATTCCCTCCCTAGAAAGGTTAGGCTATCGACTCGGTATTAGTTCTTGTAATATTTATAGCTACGCTAGGCTCGATAGGTAGCCGCTAGTTTTCTAATAAGCTATAGTCGCCTTAGAGCTAGACTCCTTTTTTACCTAGGTACCTTGTATTGTCCTCTTAGGTAGTACTAACGAGTAGGAGAGATTTGGCTCTATCGGCGACGTCGTCGCCTCTAGGTTCGTAGCTAGTACCGCGTATAGGTACTCTCCTTCGCTAGCTAAGCTACTAATATAGATACCTATCCTAGAACGTCTAATATATACTCCTAGTATACCTAGACTAGGCTAGGGGAAGGGAGAAGTTAACTAGAGAAGGCAAGTAGCTATAAAGATATATCCTAGAATACTCTAGGATAGGAAGACTATAAAAAAGATAGTAAGATAGATTAAAGAAAGGGGGTTTCTATCCTAATTTAGACTTATAGAGAAAGTAGAGAGCTAGATATAAAGGATAGCCTAAAGGAAGAAAGGAGAGAACTAGAAGGATAATAAGGATAGGTATTACGAAGGCGGTATCTAGATACTAGTATACTAACTATAGGGTCTATAGGTAGAAAGAAAGGTAAGAACTAGAGGTAGGAGGTTTTTTATATATACTTGTTTTCCTCCTTAGATACTATATAGCTATAATCTATATAGACTAGATAGCTCTAGAATAGGGAAATAAATTATCTATTAATCTATCTACTACTACTACTTTATTCCTAATTTAAACTACTATCTCTTTACGTATAAGGTAGCTAACCCTCTCCTTTTCTTGTTTATTATCTATATATAAGGTAATATAGTTAGGCTAGTATATAGACTTTTAGGAGAAGCTACCTTTCTAGTAGACCTTTATTACTATTTTAGCGTAGATCTTTAGGCTCCGGTTCTAGGCCTTTTGTATTTACTATATAGTCTCCTAAATAATACTCCTAATCTTATTAGCTTCTTAATGTTTTATTACCTTAAGGGCTCTAAGGAGCTTAGTAATAGTTATCCTTATAGCCCTTAGTAAGGTATCTTTATCCTTTACTATCTTTTCTAGACGTCCTAGTAGGTTGGGTACAACCCGAGAAATTGGGTCCAGGTTCGGTTTCTTGGCGGGAACCGGACGATTGGTTTAGGTTCGGGTTCTAGGACCTATACTAATTTCGGGTTAGAATCCGGACTTTTTCCGGGTTCTATAAGCGTTACTTAAAAGACCGGCTATACTACCGGCTATATAAAGGAAGCTTCACTTTTGTGCTACTTAGTACTCGTCCTATAGTATCTACGTATCGCTTAGGTCGCTATTGCCGTAGAAACCTCGGATAGGTTACGTTATAAATTTCTAAGCTATATTACTAATTCTTACCTCGCGAAAACTTCGATATTAA
>LFZO01001101.1:0-12649 GCA_001578225.1 Pseudocercospora musae | reverse complement strand
CTTTTCTACTAAAATATAGCTTTATCCTACTTAGGTCTCTCCTTCTACTTCTCTAGCTACCGTTAGAATATAGTTTACTTAGCTCTTTTCTTCTTTCTTAAGGCTTATTTAGTCTTAGATATTTGTAAGACTCGCTTTACGTCTACTATAGTCTTCCTATATATAGAATACGCCTCTTTTGTCTTGCGACGCTTTAGGCTCGGTACGCGATTATTAGGTTTATTATCCTCGTCGTAGATACGGTTACTAAGCTCGTAGTTGCCTTAATGTAGTTACTAAGTACTACTATAGATAGTAGGTTAAGCTATATACTTATCGCGAGCTATCTTGCGTAGTTGTTATAGAATATTAATATCGAAGTTTTCGTAAGGTAAGAATTAGTAACATAGCTTAGAAATTTATAACGTAACCTATCCGAGGTTTCTATAGCAATAGCGACCTAAGCGATATATAGATACTATAGGACGAGTACTAAGTAGTACAAAAGTAAAGCTTCCTTTATGTAGCTAGTAGTATAGCCGGTCTTTTAAGTAATACTTATAGAATCCGGAAAAAGTCCGGGTTCTAACCCGAAATTAGTATAGGTCCTAGAACCCGAACCTAAACTAATCGTCCGGTTCCTACTAAGAAACCGAACCCGGACCTAAATTCTCGGGTTATACCTAACCTACTAGGACGTCTACTATTATATTGTCTACGATTACCTACTAGTCCCTTCGCTAAGGCCTACCTAGTATAAGATCTAGGTTAGGCATTTCGAAGACGTAAAAGGTACTAGTTATTACGCGTTCCTAATCCGACAAGTCTATAATATATAGGTTTAGTATATACGCTCTATAATAGTATCTATATTCCCTCTAGAAGCTATTAGTACTAGGTAGGATAGTATTAGCAATCTACTAGGACTAGTATTAGAGGACAAACTCGTATAAGACAATATTAATATCTACTATATCGTCTAGTAGATACTCGATATATATATCTCTACCCTATATTACTATTATACTACGTATACGTTATTATAGTATATATACTATAGAGCTAGTAGAATTAGCTATAGTACTTATCCTTAGCTCTTAGCTAGTACTTTGCCTTTTTCCGTATTAGCTACCTCGATCTTATATATAGCCTACGAGTCGCTATCCTTCTATAGGTACTTATTTAGATAGTTAGGCTTATAGTAGCCCTTCTTCCTATACCTATAGTATTTAACTAAAGATAGGTCCTAACTAGGCTTCGAGTCTTTAGTCTAAATAGGCTTGTCGCCTACTTTCTTATTATATCTATCCTACTCCTTACTACTACTATAGATATTAAGATAGCGCTTCTTCTTTAAACTACTATAGTCCTCGTTATCTCGCTCTCGTTTCTTACTAGATAGTCTATCTAGTATCTCGATACGAGCTACAAGTTATACTAGTTCCTACCTTAGCTCTAGAATAGTATAGTACTTAACGATAGTACTATATAGTATAGACTATAACTTTGTAAGTAGGTAGCGTATATACTACGCCTTAGTATAATTGCTTAGCCAATCCTCTAGTACTACAAGTTCGAGGACAAAGTTCTAAACTATCTAGTTCTTATACTAATACGCTACCTTATACTCGAGGATTACGTCTAGTATACGATTTATAGGATCCCCTATATAGTTAATATAGAAATCCTTGAAATCTTTATAGATATAAGTACCTAGGTCTTCGAGAACGTAGTTATAATACTACTTCTTATATATATCGCCTATAAGGTATATAACCCTATATAGCGTCTTACTATAGTTAGTATAATACGCATTTCCTAATAAAGCAAAGATTAAGGCTAGTTCCCTTAGGAACCTCCTTGCCTCTTTAATAGTATTATTCCTAAAGGGGTTTAGCTTCTTTAGTCTAGACTTACCTATCGTAATATCTATAACTACGTCTATTACGCTTACTATAGGCGCCTCGCTATATCTATACAATAGTATAATACTAAGACTAAGCCGAGAGGATAGGATTCTATAGATATTCTCTATAGATCTATTCTTAGAATTACTAGTATCCTAGTTAGACTCTAGCGATACTAGGCAATTAGACTACTTAATACTTATACTATACCTAGTATCTACTAGTACTAAGCCTACGTTGCGCTTCATCTATAGCTAAGTATTTTTATACTCTAGCTCCTAGGCTTAGACTTCTTACTTAAGTAGCTTCTACTTAGCTCTCGAGTATACAATTCGCTTATTTAGCGTAGCCTACTACTTACTAAAGGTCGTCTAATATTCTTTATTCCTCTAGGGATAATCGTTATCTATAGACGCTATAGTATTACTACCTAACGTAGTTAGCTCGCTTATACTTATTAAATAGTATTCTATAGGCTACTATAGGGATAGACTTATTAGAACTATTAGGGGCTAGATATATAGTAACGTATAGAATACCTATCTAATCGATAGCTTAGTAGATAGTTAAACTAATAAGTATCTCCTAAAAGGATTATATAGTACGCTAGATAAAAAAGGCTATACGAGTTACGTACGTCTAGCATATACCTCTAGTATATACTACTTAGTATACTTAGGGCTTAGTAAGAGACCTTACCTTATCGAGGTCCTTATATTTATAGTATTAAAATCTACTAAAGACAAGTTAATAAACGAACTAGGATAGATATAGAAGATACTTCCTAGGACTATAGTAGAGGTACTAATATACTAGGTACTAGTCTATAGCTTTTAGACTATAGTATTTAGTCCTAAGGACCTAAGCTATATATATAAGATCTAGGAAGAGAATAGAAGACTCTATCCGAATCTTAAGATGTCCTAGATAGCCTAGCTAAAAAGCTAAAAGATTATAGAAGGCAAGATATATTCCTCTATTATCCTAAATATATAGAGCTTAGTCTAAGTAAGAGAAATTATATAGAAAGGCCTAATATCCTAAGATATCCTCCTTACTATAGAGGAGTTCGATCCTAAGTAGAGACCTATATAATACCTTAAGTATAGACAATTTAGGTATATAGTAAAGTACTATAGAGCTAAGTAGATATATAGAAAATCTATAGGACTATATAGAATAGACGAATACTAGGGAATACTAAGGAAGTATAGTAACTATTAAGATATCTATATAGTATAGTTAGTATTATATAAGGCAAAATAGGTAGCTATTGTAAAAGTAAGGACATTTAGAGCCTAGGTAACTAAGAGCTAGAGCTAACTAACCTAACTAAAGGACCTAGGGGATTTAGAAGACTAGACAATTATTAGATCTAAGAGAAAAGTTAGAAATATAAGCCTAGACCTAGAAATAGATAATAGGTTAAGAAGGCTACTAGAAAGACTAATAGGTATAAACTCTACTATCCTTATAGATAGATTATAGAATAATAAGATCTCTTTCCTATTTTCCCTAGCTATAGGCTAGGAAGGTTAACTAAGCTAGGATTCGGACTAAGAAGCTATAGAAGATATATAGGTATACTAGACTACCTAAGATAAATAGTAGCTAAGGGAAGCTTACTATTCTATAGTATAATACTAACTATAGTATAGACAAGATCTAAATCCTATTCCTTTAATAGCTAGATCCGAAGGACTACTAGATAGTAGTAATCTAAGAACTATAGATTAGCCCCTATAATAGGAATATAGTAGTATACCTAGGATACTATATAATACTCTTAGGAGTAGTATACCTAAGGGTTACTATATATATATCTAAGGAGATTAGTATATAGATATAGAATATAAAGGAATACTCTAGAGATATAATTATAGTTAGACTCCTTATAGGAAATAGATAGGTTAATATCCTAAACTACTATAACCTATCTAGCTATACTAGAAACTACGACCTAGGCATCCTCCTACTAATAGAGAAGGTAACCTAGGGAAAAGAGGAGGAAGAGATTATCCTACTAGGGGATTTCAACCTATACTACCCTAGGTAGGGAGGGAATAATACCTAGAACTAATACTAGGTAGTATACTACCTTATTACTATTATAGAAAAGGCCTACCTTAACCTACTACTAGAGCTAGGCATAGTTATATAGGAGACTCGTAAGAGCTACTAGATCCTAGACCTAGTATTTAGGACTATAGGAATCTAATAAGATGTATAGGAATATAGAATAAGGATAGACTTAGAAATAGGATTAGACTATATACTAATCTAAACTACGATCCTATAGGCCTAGACTAACACTAGAGCCTAGATACAAAGGCTATAATAGAAAAAGGTAGACTAGGATAAGATTAGGACTAGGGTAAAGAAGGAGGTATAAGAAATCTCTACTAGAGTAATAGATATACTATAATAGCTTAATAAGATAGCCTAAGAGATCTAAGAGATACTTACTAAGATAATCTAAGAGGACATCCCAAAGGCTAAACTATCTAAGTATACTAAAATGACCTAGTTAAAGGAGTATAGTAAAGTAGTAAAGAAGATAAGATACCTAAAGAGGGAGTAGAGCTAAGATAGAATAGAAGGGAACCTAGCGGTATACCTAATAGCCTTATAAGCTAAAGGCAAGTAGATTAGGAAAGATAGGAACCTAGGCTAGAGGGATATAGTTAAAGAAATTACTAAGGACCCGAATAGGATCTAGAAGCTAGCAAAATAGGCTAGAGAAGGGATAGGACAAAGGTATCCCCTTCTACAATTCCTAAAGCTTAAGGACAAGGATAGTATAATATAAATAGAAAACTAAGGGAAAGTAGAAGCGCTAGCCTAATACTTCTTCCTAGAGCTAAGGCAAGCCGACTTAGAAGATATACAAAACGTATCCTATCCGAGCCTATTCTAGATAGAGGAAGAAGTTAGAATAGGAGAACTCTAGAAGATACTTAATAGGCTCCCTAAGGGTAAAGCCCTAGGACCTAATTAGACTATTAACCTAATACTTAAGGAATATCGATAGGAACTACGATATATGCTATATAGGTTCTTTATAGTATACCTATAATAAGGATACTACCCTAAAGCCTTTAAATACTCTATAATAGTTGTTTTAAAGAAGCTATAGAAGCTAGACTATACTAAACTAGGAGTATATAGATCTATAGTACTACTAAATATCCTAGTAGAGGTCCTAGAGGCTATTATTGTAGAGAGAATAAGTATAGAAGGAGAGGCTAGGGATCTCCTTCCCTAGTCCTAAATAGGAGCTAGACTAGAAAGATCTACTATATTAGCCCTAGAGCTAATAATAGAATAGGTCTAGATAGTCTAGAGAACGGAACTAATAATAGTAGTATTAATACTATGCCTAGACATATTAGGAGTATTTAACAATATATTATACTAGAGACTAATATATAATATTAGGATAAAAGTATACCTACGGTATATTGTATAGTTTATCTAGTTATTCCTTTAGGATAGGACTATATACCTTAGGCTTAGAGAATATATAGATTAGGCGAGGCCCTAAATAACTAGAATACTACAAGGATTAATCCTCTTACTAATCCTATTTCTATTCTTTATATCTATACTCCTTCCTAACCTTAAGGATAAGGGAACTATAGTAATAGGATTTGTAGATAACTCTAATATCCTTATATATAGGAAAACTATAGAAGGGAACTATAGAAAGCTAGAGATAGTATACGACAAATATATATAATAGGTAGCTAAGTATAGAGCTACTTTTGTACTATAGAAGTACTAACTAATCTACTTTACTAGGAGTAGAACAAGATATAACCTATAAGCTATAGTTAATATAATAGGATTTAAGGAGGGACCTACGCTATCCCTTAGACTACTAGGAGTTTAGATAGATTCGAAACTATAGTAGGGCCTATATATTAAGAAAGTAGTAGAGAAAGGTATATCCTAGATATCCTTACTCTAAAGGCTATACAAATCTATATAGGGAGTATTATTCTAAAAGGCAAAATACCTATATATAGCTATAGTTAGACCTACAATAACATATAGAGCCAAAGTCTAGATAATACTAGAAGGTCTATCTAGATATAGAAAAGGGGCTACCCTAGGGCTAGAAAAGATCCAAAACTAGGTACTAAGGCATATTATAGGAGTATATAGTAGTAAATTCTTGCATTGCTATACTATTCCAACGATTAGACAAGTAGCTATCTCTATTGGTTCTTAAAGGTAAAAGCCCTTTGCCTATAGCCTCTAGTATAAAACCCTTTATCTCCTTCCTACTTTGTAGGATTCCATCCCTATTATTAGTATCTGTTTAGGCTATAGGATATAGAGAGGATCTCTATAGCTCCTTCCTCTTACTAGGCTCCTATTTCTACTTCCTACCTTCCTCCTCCTCTCTTTCTAGTTCTTCCTTTATAAGGGAGAACTATTCTAGGAGACCCCCCTTAATTATCTACCTAGTTACTTCGTTTAGGCCTCTCTTAGTCTAGGTAAGCTCCTACTATACTAATCCTACCCTTTAGATAAGTTAGTTCCTTATCCTTTACCTTCCTAGGTAGAAGAGTATAATATGTTTAGGTATCTAAGCCCTATATCTATATATATACTATAGTATCTTGCCTAGAACCCTCCTCCTTTCTAGGTATACATTTAGGCTAATATATTCGGTTCTAATTAGTATTACTATTATGCTTTACTTCCTTAACTATCCTTAATATATTTCCCTACCTTTTGGCCCTTCCTACTAGGCTATAGGGAGTTGTTAGCCTTATTAAGATGCCTACCTTTTCCTAACCTAGCTTTCCTATTATGTATTCCATTTCTAATACCTCTACTAATGCTTAGGCATTAGTCCTCCCTATTAGATATGTTCCCTAGTCTACCTATTAACCTATTCTACTATCTATCTCTACCTTATCTTTAGGTCTTATACCTAGGCTCTACCCCTATTCCTCCTACATCCCCCCTAGACCTTTTTATACCTCTCCTAGATAAACTTAGTAACTAGTTTGTCTTCTATCTTAGCTAATTATTGTCTTACTATCTCTTATATATATAGAGAGATAGGTAGGATTTGTGTTTCCCTTTAGAGGACCCCCTATACTATACTCTTATATACTCCTATAATATGCCTTAATACCTAGTTTTGGATCTTTTCTAGCCCTAGAGCCGCCCCTTTTCTATATCTAGGTAGATCTTCTAGTATTATCTAGACTTTAGCTCCGTATATTATTGTAGGCCTTACTATAGCTATATATAGGTATTTTGCCTTTTAGAATAATGCTCCCTATATAGATTTGTATAGCCTTTAGAGTAAGGATATCTAGGATATACCTTTCTCTACTACTTTCTTAATATATAGGCCCTACTATAGTTTCGAATCTACCTAGACTCCTAGTAGTCTAAGGGATAGCGTAGGTCCCCCCTTAAACCCTATTATATTAACTATAGCTTATAGGTTATGTCTTGTTCTACTCCTAGTAAAGTAGATTAGTTAGTACCTCTATAGTATAAAAGTAGCTCCGTACTTAGCTACCTATTATATACATTTGTCGTATACTATCTCTAACTTTCTATAGTTCCCTTCTATAGTTTTTCCGTATTCAAGGATATTAGAGTCGTCTACAAATCCTATTACTATAGTTCCCTTACCCTTAAGGTTAGGGAGGAGTATAGATACAAAGAATAGGAATAGGATTAGTAAGAGGATTAATCCTTATAGTATTCTAGTTGTTTAGGGCCTCGCCTAATCCGTATATTCTCTAAGTCTAAGGCATATAGTCCTATCCTAGAGGAATAATTAGATAAACTATATAATATACTATAGATATACTTTTATCCTAATATTATATATTAGTCTCTAGTATAATACATTATCGAATACTTCTAATATGTCTAGGTATAGCATTAATACTACTATTATTAGGTCCGTTCTCTAGACTATTTAGACCTATTCTATTATTAGCTCTAGGGCTAGTATAGTAGATCTTCCTAGTCTAGCTCCTATTTAGGACTAGGGAAGGAGATCCCTAGCCTCTACTTCTTTACTTATTCTCCCTATAACTATAGCCTCTAGGACCTTTGCTAGGGTGTTTAGTAGTGCTATAGGTCTATATACTCCTAGTTTAGTATAGTCTAGCTTCTATAGCTTCTTTAAGATAACTATTATAGAGTGTTTAAAGGGTTTAGGATAGTGTCCTTATTATAGGTATACTATAAAGAACCTATATAGCATCTACCCTAGTTCCTATCGACATTCCTTAAGTATTAGATTAATAATCTAATCGGGTCCTAGGGCTTTGCCCTTAGGGAGCCTATTAAGTATCTTCTAGAGTTCTCCTATTCTAACTTCTTCCTCTATCTAAAAGGGGCTCGGATAGGATACGTTTTGTATATCTTCTAAGTCGGCTTGCCTTAGCTCGGGAAAGAAGTATTAGGCTAACGCCTCTACTTTCCCTTAGTTTTCTATTTGTATTATACTATCCTTATCCTAAAGTTCTAGGAATTATAGGAGGGGATACCTTTGTCCTATCCCTTCTCTAGCCTATTTTACTAGCTTCTAGATCCTATTCGGGTCCTTAGTAATTTCTTTAACTATATCCCTCTAGCCTAGGTTCCTATCTTTCCTAATCTACTTGCCTTTAGCTTATAAGGCTATTAGGTATACCGCTAGGTTCCCTTCTATTCTATCTTAGCTCTACTCCCTCTTTAGGTATCTTATCTTCTTTACTACTTTACTATACTCCTTTAACTAGGTTATTTTGGTATACTTAGATAGTTTAGCCTTAGGGATGTCCTCTTAGATTATCTTAGTAAGTATCTCTTAGATCTCTTAGGCTATCCTATTAAGCTATTATAGTATATCTATTACTCTAGTAGAGATTTCTTATACCTCCCTCTTTACCCTAGTCCTAATTTTGTCCTAGTCGGCCTCTTTCTATTATAGCCTTTGTATCTAGGCTCTAGTACTAGTCTAGGCCTATAAGATCGTAGTTTGGATTAGTATATAGTCTAATCCTATTTCTAGGTCTATCCTTGTTTTGTATTCCTATATATCTTGTTAGATTCCTATAGTCCTAAATACTAGGTCTAGGGTCTAGTAGCTCTTTAAAGTCTCCTATATAATTATGCCTAGCTCGAGTAGTAGGTTAAGGTTAGTATTTTCTATAATAGTAATAAGGTAGTCTACTACCTAGTACCGGTTCTAGGTATTGTTCCCTCCCTACCTAGGGTAGTATAGATTGAAATCCCCTAGTAGGATAATCTCCTCCTCCTCTTTTCCCTAGTTTGTATCCTCTATTAGTAGGAGGGTACCTAGGGCGTAGTCTCTAGTAGGGCTAGATAGGTTATAGTAGTTTATAATATTAACCTATCTCCCTCCTACGAGGAGTCTAACTATAACTATATCTCTAGAGTATTCTTTTGTAGTCTATGTTTGTATACTAATTTCCTTAGATATATATATAGCAACCCTTAGGTATACTACTCCTAGGAGTATAGTGTAGTATCCTAGGTATACTACCGTATTCCTATTACTAGGGCTAATCTACGGTTCCTAGATTGCTATTATCTAGTACTCTTCCGGATCTAGCTATTAGAGGAAAGGGATTTAGATCTTGTTTGTACTATAGTTAGTATTATACTATAGGATAGTAAGCTTTCCCTAACTACTACTTATCCGGGGTATTCTAGTATGCCTATATATCTTCTATCGCTTCCTAGCTTTAGCTTTAGCTTAGTTATCCTTCTCGGCTTATAGTTAGGGGAAATAGGGTAGAGATCTTAGTATTCTATAATCTACCTACTAGGGTAGTAGAGTTTATATCTATTAGTCTCCCTAGTAGTCTTCTTAACCTATCGTCTATGTCTAGGTCTAGGCTTACGCTTCCGACTTTTCTCTTAGATCTAATAGTTGTCTACCCTTCTAAGTCTTTTAGGTCCTTTAGGTAGGTTAGGTAGTTCTAACTCTTAGTTGCTTAGTCTCTAAAGGCCCTTACTTTCGTAATAGCTACCTATTTTACCTTATATAATACTAACTATACTATATAGGTACCTTAGTAGTTACTATACTTCCTTGTTATTCCTTAGTATTCGTCTATTATATATAGTCCTACGCATTTTCCGTATACCTATACGGCTCTATAGTACTTTGTAACGTGCCTAAATTGTCTATACCTTAGGCATTGTATAGGTCTCTACTTCGGATCGAATTCCTCTACTATAAGAAGGGTACCTTAGGATATAAGGCCTTTCTATATAATTTCTCTTACTTAAGCTAAGCTCTATATATTTAGGATAATAGAGGAGTATACCTTGCCTTCTATAGCCTTCCGGCTCTTTAGCTAAGCTACTTAGGATATCCTAAGGTTTAGGTAGAGTCTTCCGTTTTCTTCCTAGATCTTATAGATATAGCTTAGGTCCTTTAGGTTAAATCCTACGGCCCTAAAGCTATAGACTAGTATCTAGTATACTAGAGCCTCTACTATAGTACTAGGGAGTATCTTCTATATCTATCCTAGTTTATTCGTTAACTTGTCTTTAGCGGGTTTAGATACTATAAATACCTATAGGTCGCTACTCTCAAGTTTCTTAATAGCGATTACCCCTAGGTCTTTAAGTCCCTAAAGTATCTCTTAGTTAGTAAGGCCTTTTATCTTTTCTTACTCTTCCCTATAGCTAACTCTTATTATAATTATATAACTTTTAAGGGGGATTTTCTATAGGCTTAGTATAGCTAGCTAGCCTTAGGAGGTAGCCTATGCCTATATTCTCTATTCGGGTGTTTTCGTAGTTTAGAGGTTCTATAGATAGGTTCGGAGGATGTTTGTAGTATCGGTATCTTTTAGTTAGTATAGGAGCTAGGTCTAGGCTCGCTAGAGGAGGGAAAGGAGGGATAGGGAATCTAGGGCCTAGGGAGTATCTAGTGCCTTTTAAATATCTTCTATTAGGGTTTGTAGGTTCTTTTAGATATTTCTACTCGTTTTTAGCTAATTAGGCTATTCTTTTAGGCCTTTAGGGCCTAGTTTAGGCGTTAGTTAGCCTTTAGTCTAGCTTTAGGGTAGAGGCTAGATCCCTCCCTTCCTCTATCTTTCCTTAGATCTACCGTTATAGTATTGTTTCTAGGAGGGTGTATTCGTGTCTCCTATACTTGTAGGCGCTAGCGCCTTAGCCTAGGAGTTAGACATGTTTTTTATAGAAGTATATAAGAGTATAGTAGAGGGGGTCCTCTAAAGGGAAATACAAATCCTACCTATCTCTCTATATATATAAGAGATAGCAAGATAACAATTAGCTAAGATAGATAATAAACCTACTACTAAATATATCTAGGAGAGATATAAGAAGGTCTAGAGGAAATGTAGAAGAAGTAGGAATATAGCCTAAGTATAAGATCTAAAGATAAGATAGAGATAGATAGTAGAATAGGTTAATAGATGGACTAGGGAATATATCTAATAGGAAGGAATAATACCTAAATTATAGTAGATATATTAGAGATAGAATATATAATAGGAAAGCTAAGTTAGGAAAAGGTAGATAGTATAATAGGGCTAATAACTCTCTATAGTATAGTAAGAAGGGCTAAAAGGTAAGGAATTATACTAGGGATAGTTAAGGAAGTAAAGTATAATAGTAATCCTAATTAGGACTAAACATATTAGCCTAAATGTATACCTAATAAAGAGGAGGGTTCTAGGTAAGACACTAGAGTATATATATAGATATAGGGCCTAAACACCTAAGTATATTATATTCTTCTATCTAGAGAGGCAAATAATAAGGAACTAACTTATCTAAAGTATAGGATTATTATAGTAGGAGATTACCTAGACTAGGAGAGGCCTAACTAAAGTAACGAGATAGATAATTAAGGAGAATCTCGTAGAGTAGCTCTCCCTTATAAAGGAAGAGCTAGAGGAGAAGAAGGAGGAAGATAGGAAGTAGATAGAAGCCTAGTAAGAGGAAGAAGCTATAGAGATCCTCTCTATATCCTATAGCCTAAACAAATACAAAAGATAGGAATAGAATCCTATATACTAGGAAGGAGGTAAAGGGTTTTATACTAGAGGCTATAAGCTAAGGGCTTTTACCTTTAAGAATAGATTAGGAGAGCTACTTATCTAGTAGTTAGAATAGTATAGTAATATAAGAATTTACTACTACTACTACTATATACTCTTTTTATAGGCTTTAAAACATACTAGTAATTATGTATACTAAGTAGAAGATATTATTATTAAAGTTCTATATAAAGAAGTTCTAGGTAGATCTATTAGTAATAGAGAGGAGATCTAGCTTATTTAGACGTCCTAGTAGGTTAGTTTAGATTAGGTTTAGATTTAAAACCGAACCTAACCTATTTGTCTAGATCTAATCTTAGGAAACCGGAAGTTTGTCTAGGTTTAAACCTAAAAATTCAATAGGTTTATAGCGAATAATAGAAATATTAGAAAGATAGAAATTGCGAAATATCGAGATAGAGAATATATTATTATTTATATATACTACTATTATCGTAGTCCTAAAGGATAAACTAGTTATTTCTTCTATATATACTACTAGTATCGTAGTCCTTAAGGATAGAGTAGTTATTTCTTTCTATAGTATAGCGCTAATAGCTATCCTTCTAGTCCTTTATTACTTATAGTAGTTCTTATATAGATTCTCGCTAACGTCTATATCTCTAATAAAGATACTATAGCCCTTTAGAAGCAAACTTAGTATAATAATATCCTTCTACTAAATAGTAA
>LFZO01001100.1:0-12662 GCA_001578225.1 Pseudocercospora musae | reverse complement strand
TTCGAGTATATATTACTCCCTAACGTCCTTAATATATACTAACTCTAGATAGCTATTAACCTACTAGCCGTCTATACTAAGCGTATTACTATTTAGTAGAAGGATATTGTTATACTAAGTTTACTTCTAAAGGGCTACGGTATCTTTATTAGAGATATAGACGTTAGCGAGAATCTATATAAGAACCGTCGTACGTAATAAAGGAACGGAAGGGTAGCTATTAGCGCTATACTATAGAAAGAAATAACTACTCTATCCTTAAGGACTACGATACTAGTAGTATATATAGAAGAAATAACTAGTTTGTCCTTTAGGACTACGATAATGGTAGTATATATAAATAATAATATGTTCTCTATCTCGATATTTCGCAATTTCCGCTTTTCTAATGTTTCTATTATTCGCTATAAACCTATTGAATTTTTAGGTTTAAACCCGGATAAACTTCCGGTTCCCTAAGATTAGACCTAGACAAATGGGTTGGGTTTAGTTTTAAACCCGAACCTAACCCGAACTAACCTACTAGGACGTCTAGCTAATTAGGAGTATCTACTAATAATTTCCCTAGGGATTATTATAGTAATATATTTCGTAGTATTATAGGAAAGAGCTACGAGCTATATATCGAGTATCTCGACAATAGGAACGATACGTTAGAAGAGGTATATACTCTATTCTACTATACTAACCTTCGAAGTAGATACTAGAGGAAGTAGTTACCTCTACTAGCTTAGTCTTTAGTAGACGTATATACGCTATATAAGCGGATAGCTAATAAGGTTAAACCGATTAAAGATAGCGTATATATAATAGATAGATCTAGTCCTAGTAGTAATCTAAACTAGAGATAGGACTACCTAGACTAAGAGGTAGCTCTTCTATCTAGGATAGGGCTATATAACTAGAAGTATATTACAAAGAAGTTCTCTATAATTAAGTATAGGACAAGACTAATAGTAGAGTAGCTCGCTAATATTTATACTAGTCTAGAGCTTATACTAATAGAGAGATACCTACTAGAAGAACTATTATATAATAGAGAGGCGGTATTAGTATATAACTTTATATACCTTAGTTGTATTAATCTAGAAACTATACTACTATAGAAGATTAGGACTATTCTATATAAACTATAGAAGTATTCTTCCTTTAGGATTAATCTAAGTCTATGCCTAATCGTAGAAGATATAGTCTATAAGTATATATAAGTAGATATACTAGAACTATTATATACTTCGTACTATAATCTATACTTCCTAGTTAGTAAGAAGCTAGTTCCTAGGAAGGAAAAAGAGTATAGTCTAATTAATATAGCTACGAAGTTCAATACTATAACGATTAGGAATACTAATCTACTACCTAATATAGATAGTTTCTTAGAAGCCTTTAGGAACTATATTATCGTCTTATTAATAGATATCTTTTTAGAATATAACTAGATTCTATTAGATAAAGGTAGTAGGGATATTATAAGCTTCGATATACTACTTAGCCTTTTACGATAGATAACTCTTCTATAGGGAGCTACTAACTCTATTACCTAGTTCGTTTAGGCTATTACTTAGGTATTATATATCTATATCTCGTATATTACTATATCGTTTCTTAACGATATAGGCGTTAAAGGACTTAAAACGAGATATAGGAATAAAGAAGTAGAGCCTAGTATTTAACGCTTTATCTAGGAATATATTAAAAACCTAGACTATATTCTATATAACTTAGAACGAGTATACCTAACGATCTATAGCTCTAAGCTTTAGCTCCTTTATTAGAAGATTAATATTATTAGCTATATTACTAATATAAACGATAGGTATCTAGATACTATCTAAGTTAGGAAAATAGTAGAATAGCTAACTCTAATCTATTAGAAAGAAGTTTAGATATAGATTAGAATAGTAACCTACTTTAGTATCTAGGTCGAGGAGTTCTCGATTATCTATAAGCTACTCTTTATTCTCCTCTAGAAGAATACTAAGTTCTAATAGGACGAAGAATATTAGTAGGCTAAGGAGTAGATTATATAGGCCTTAATTACGGCCCTAGCCCTTATCTCTATTAACTATTAATAAGTAGAACCTAAACCTATATATACCTAAGGACTAGGTAGTATAGGAAGGAACTATAGATAGTATAATCTATTAGGCTAAGGGAAGCAATACTAGGTAGACTATCTATTCGTAGTAGCTATAGAGATAGTAGATAGTAATTAGAGCTCTATAGTAGAGGCATAAGAAACGTAACTAATAATGTATACTAAACAAAGGTTAATAATATCTCTTTCTAGTAGAAAGAGGACTATATATACTAATCGAGGTCCCTACCTAACTCGGTAGTTAAGTATATCCTAGTTACTAGACAATATCCCTCCCTTTCTAGGTATCTAACTAGATACAATACCGCGATTATATATATAGAAAACAAATAGGTAAGCTCTTTAGCTCGCTATCTTAGGTAGACTTTTAATCGCTTTCCTAGGAATTATTACTTCCTAGTTCTACTCGTAGTTAGCTCTATAGGCTTAATTAGCGAAGCTCGTACTTTCTATAGTTCTTACCTAGTACCTTATCGTCGTCTAGTTAGTCTATAAGGCCTATAGCCTCCCTATAGCTCTTCTTGCTATATATCTTGTACTCGAGCTTAGACTATAACGTTAGAACCTCGCAAACCGCCTCGTAGACGTATAGGTTCTAGTCCTTAATATAGCTTCTAAGCTCCTTATAGTCTATTACGAATAGCTAGTTTACCTCGTCTTATATAGAAGGATTAGACTATAGAATGCGCTTAACAAAGGCGTCTACTACTAGACTAAGGCCTATAAGCTAGATTATATACGGAAACGCGTATAGAATTGTACTACCTTAGCGAAAGATAGACATTAGACAATAGTAAGCCTCTATAACCTATATAATAGTAAGGTTAAAGCTCTTAACCTTAGTTTCCTTAATATAGTAGAAGTATAGGTTAATATAGGCTCGAGTAGCTATACTAACAATATTACTATAAGATAGATATAGTATACTAAACGAAGTAGAGCCTTCTAATACTAGCTTCAAGTTCTACTAAGTAATCTTACTATTAGTATAGTAACTATAGTTATTCGTAGCCTCTAGATCTTTAGGTATAAGATACTTATTAGTAAGCTCCCCTATCTACCTACTTAGTAGTATAAGGCTACGAGTCTTAAGCTTCTATACCTACATAGCGAAAATCTCTAGATTATATATATAGTCGATACCTTAAGAGTAGGCAAGCTTATCTTCTACCTTAAAGGATACTAATATATAGACTCGATTAGTACTAATGTCCTCGACTAGTTCTAGAATATTACTATTCAAGTATATTATTTCTACTAGAGGTAAGTTACTCTTCTTAGGTATCTCGTATTTGTAATAGAATTTAGTAGGCTTTAGTATAGAGATAAGCTTATATACGTAATTAGGTCGAAGTACGACTATAAGGAGCTATAATAGTAGATTCTATTAGACTACCTAGTTACTAATACTATGGATTTGTAGTAGGTTAATGCCTATCTACTTCTCTAGTAGATAGCTACGAAGATACTAGTAATACATCGTAGTCTCTATAATTATATCCTCTATAAGGCTCTAGTTCTATCCCTTAAGGTCCTTAGCCTAGTTAAAGACATTATTAACTACTATACTACCTTGTCTAGCGATTATCTCTAAGATCTCTAGCTATCTAAGGACTCGAGTAACTATGCTTAGGAATCGCTCTAGTATAACTAGTATATTAGACTAGACTAGTATAAAGGTATACAAGCCGAGATACGCTACTAGGAATATAGTAATAGAGGTAGTAGCAAAGTAGTAAGCCTTATTCGAGGTACGAAAGGCCTCGAAACCCTCTTCTATATCGCTATTCTTACTAAGTAGAAAGAGCCGATTAGTAAGATTATTCTTTATATTAATTAGGTATAGGCTATAGAACTTCGCATAGATCTTAAGATACTTGGCGTAGATATCGTTTAGCTCGTTAGGGTTATATAGATCCTTAAATTACTAAGCTAGATTATAGAGTATAGCAAAAGAGTTAATATCCTTACCCTTAATACTTATAGTATCTAGCTCGGCTATAAACTAACCGAACTAGCTACCTATATAGTTAGTATAGACGTCCTTAATCTCTACCTTAAAATCTATCTCTTTATCTCTATTATTACTACTAGCCGACTTAGTATCTTCCTTAGCTACTATAGCCTCGAGGCGTAATACCTCCTACCTATATTCCTCCTCTTACTAGTATAGCTTAGCTATCTTGGTAGCTTGCTCCTACTATAGGTAGGTTTACTAAGTAGTAGTATAATATAGCCTAGTACTTTCTTAGATAGTAAGCTCTCGGATAGCTATCTTATCTACTACCTTCTATATCTTAGCCTAATAATAGATTACCTAGTACTAAGATAGAGTAATAATTAGAGTAATGTAAGCTAGTCCCTCGATAATGAACCCTAAGCTACTAATATAGTACCCCTTATTAGCTAGTAGCTATACTACCTCCTAGCTACCTAGGTTAATAGTAGTAATCTTCTTCTTATACTTCTTATAATACTTCGAGTCGAAGTTACTATTAGTAAATATAAGGCTTAGGTTCTACTAACTAGTCTTCTTAGGAGTAGATATAACTCGGTAGATTATTATCTTACTAATAAGCTTAGTACCTTATCGATAGTTCTTATTCTTATTAACGAAGATAGTAATATTCTTAGCTTACTCTATACTATTATAGGCGAAGTCGACTAGGCTCTATAGGAGCGCTATTAGACTACCCTAATACTCGAGGATTATAGTTAGATAGTTAAGTTAGTAGTAGATATTAATACCCTACTCCTCGATAATAGTAAGCGATAGATATATCTTAGAGAGCTCCTTGTCCTCGAGAACTAGGTTCTTGAAATCGATAATACTACCTATCTCGTAGTATAGACCTATTATACTAGTAGCGATAGTAACCGATAGGCTCTTACTAGTCCTATCGAGGATAGTAAGTAACTATTAAGTTACCTCGATCTTTGCTTAGTAGTTAGTAATCTCTACTATAATCTTAAATATATCGATAAGATTAGTAACCTAAGCGAGCTCGCTATTCTCTAGAACTATAAAGATCCTAAGCGAAGTAGCGCTCTAGCCTAGCTAGATAATAGTTATAGGTTAACTAAACTAATAAGTAGTCGAAGAGGAAGTAGAGGAAGCTAGGTTAGTAGAGATAAGTTACTATTCTTTAGCTATATCGGAAGCTTAGTTAGTTAGAGGAAAGAATAGATAGGTAGATATAGGTACCTATTAATAAGGGCTTTAGAATAAAGACTATAGGTAGGTATTTACTTATAACTATAGGTACGTATATATAGGCGATTACTTAGAGGTTCGAGCAAATTTATACTTAAATAGTTATATATATATAGGTATATAGGCGGCCTATCCCGAAACCTTAGGAAGTAAAGTTTTACCTTCTTAGTATTTCGTATATATTCCTAGCTATAGTTCTATCCTTATTACCTACCTATCTAATAGTAGACCAAGTTAGTATATTACTATTAGTCGTCTTGTAATCTAGCTTTCTAGAGAACATCCTAGTAAGTTTTCGCTAATAATCCCCCTAGGGATTATTAGATTATAAGATTCCCTTCCGATCTACTAATCGCCTAATAGATTCTTATATAAAAGTAGTCTATGCCCCTCTTATATAGACTACTCGTAACCTAGTTTATCTAGATATTCCTTCCTTCCTACTACTTATAGATAGGGAGGTAGATCCCTAATTAGCGTAGCTACCCTTAAGTACTAGTATTAGTCCCTAATAAGTAACTAGGTCTCTAGTTAGTAAGGCTTCTATAGGCGCCTCCCTTTCTATATATCTCGCTTAGCTACTACCGATAGTGTATATAGAGCTAATATATTATAGAACCTTAGTAAAGAAATAGCTTAGTAGCTAATAGCTCCTACTAATTTTTTCCCTAGGGATTATTATAAGTCAAAATCCTAAAAGTAAACTCTAAAATAAGGCAAGTATAAAGGAAATATATATAGCTAGTATAATAGTATTATAGAATAGAAGGTTAGATAAAACAATTAAATAAACAAATATAGGAAATATTAAATATCTAGTCGCAAGTCGCCTTACCTACTAGTTAGTACTTCTAGGACTTTAGGATCTTTATTAGTAAACTAGCTATCGTCTAGATCCTCGTCGTTAGACTCGTAGTCTAGCTCCTATATCTAGTCTAGTTAAGACCTAGTATTAGTATCGACCTCTATTTCTAACTCTAATTTTAACTCTAATTTTAACTCTAACTATAGGCTAAATTGTATAAAGCTAACTTATATATATCTATTCCTTTCTTCTTGAGTTATTACTAATAGCTTACTAAGCCTTATTTGTAGATACACAAAATCCTCTAGTAGCTTAGTATCTAGTATAGTATTTAGATCTTTATAGAATAGGTTAAGGTCTCTAGTAATATTCTCTATATCTACTAGTACTTCCTTATCTATCTAAGGAGATATAGTAGGTTTCCTTATAAATTCTATCTTCTTTAGGTTTGCCCTTAGCTATATATACTTTAGTATCGAACTATCTAGCTCCTAAAGTCGGTAAGTAGCGCCCTTATAGAGTACTTCCTAAATGTAATATAGTCCCTTCTAGTAGAAAGTAAACTTATATAAGAAGCTCGTCTTTAGCTCTAACTAGAAGACTAGGACAAGATTCCCTTCCTTAAAGGAAGTATAATCTATGTCTTAAATATTATCGAAGTATTACTTTGTCTCCTCCTAGAGGCATCTCTAACGAGTAAGGCCTTTCTTAATAGTACTTGTTATCTCTTCGAGAGCCTTAGTATATAAGTATAAAAGGTTAGAATAGTTCCTAACTAATCCCTATTTAAAGATACTATAGGTACGATAGGTAAGTTTAATAGATAGGACTACTTCCTATCCTATTATAACTTCTATATACGTAAGGCTAGTTGTCCTAATAGTAGTAGTACGATCGGCCTATAGGATAGTAGATATATAGTTAGTAATCGGTATCTACCTATTCCCTCTATTTATAAGATTAGTAATAGTATCTAGAAGGGCTTTATATCTAACTTTAACTATAGTATTCGACTCTAGATAGTATAGTAAGATCTTAACTATCTTAGTCCTATAGCTAACGATTAGTACTTAGACTTCCTTAGTAAAGTTAGTCGAAGTATTATTAAGTACTATCTTAGTATATACGCCCTATCTACAAAAGATCTCCTTCTATAGGAACTTAGCTATATATACTATAGTAATCTTCTTTAAGGAGAGATAGAAATATTATACTTCTAGCTATTAGGATAGCGCCTCTCGAGCTACTAGTATACTATTACTACTATTAATATAAATAGTATCTATATACTAGCGTTTCCTAACTAACTACTAAGTAGATATACGAAGCTTACTAGCCTAGTAGTAACTATTATAGAACGTATATTTAGGATAGTCTTTATAGTACCTAGAAACGTTAGCCTAGACTCTATTCTACTAATACCGCCTTCTTAATAGATTAAAGGTTCCCTTAGCTACTTAGTAACTATTCTCCTTATAAAGGATATATAGGATCTTCTATCTAGCTTTAATATTATTAATAACTCTCTATAGAGGAGCGTTAACTATAGACTATTACTATAGATACCTATCCTTAACTACGAATCGTTATACTTACTTAACGATATAATAATACTAGCTTCTAGAGATCCCTAGAGCTTTCCTACTATAAGTAAGGAAATAGGTAATATAGTAGGAGTTGTTAGAGTATTCTCTATTAAGTATATCTACTCGTTCGACGTCCTTAGCTCCTTATTCCTCGTCTATATCTATAGCTATAGTATCCTCTATCTCGATTACTAGGTAGATATTAATATAGAAGATCGAAAAGAATATATAGTCTATTATAGTATTAACGTCCTCTTTCTCCTATATCTCTACTATATCTTCGTCTATAATTCGCTTACAAGATAAGGCATCTATAGTAGAATATTGCTTTCTAGGAATATAGATAGCGTTAAAGTTAAATAGGTAGATCTATACTACCTATCTAGCTATAGCTAAGTTCGGTAGATCCGAAGCTACGCAATTAAGCTAGTAGACTAAGATATTCGTATCTACCTCGAGCTAGAAGTAGATACTAAATAGCTATAGGTAGAACTTCTTAAGCGCTTTATAGACCCCTAGGTACTCTCTTTTACCTATATTGTATTATGTCTCTATAGGGTTCTATAGACTAGACTTATACTATATAGGATACTATATAGATAGCTCCTTTCTATCATACTATATTAGTACCTTACTATAATCTTCCCTACTAGAATCGATAGCGACTACGATAGTCCCTACGCCTTCTATATAGTTAATAGATATAAGGGCTAGGGCTATAATTAATATCTATATAACCTACTTCTTAGCTTACTAATACTCTTCGTCCTATCGGAATTCGGTATCCTTCTAAAGGAGGACAAAGAGTAGCTTATAGATAATCGAGAAATCCTCGACCTAGATTCTAAAGTAGATTACTATCCTAATCTAGATCCGAATTTCCTTCTAATAGATTAGAGTCGCCTAGTCCGCTATCTTCCTTATACAAGTAGTATCTAGATACCTACTATTCGTATTAGTAATATAGCTAATATTATTAATCTTCTAATAGAGGAGCTAAAGCTTAGAGCTATAGATCGTTAGATATACTTATTCTAAGTTGTATAGAACCTAGTCTAGGTTCTTAATATACTCCTAGACAAAGTATTAGATACTAGGCTCTACCTCTTTATTCCCATATCTCGTCTTAGGTCCTTTAACGCCTATGTTGTCTAGAAATAGTATAGTAATATACGAGATATAGATATATAGTACCTAAGTAATAGATCGAACGAACTAGGTAATAGAGTTAGTAGCTCCCTATAGAAGAGTTATCTAATACAAGTAACTAAGTAGCGTATCGAAGCTTATAATATCCCTACTACCTTTATCTAATAGGATCTAGTTATATCCTAAAAAGATGTCTATTAATAAGGTAACGATATAGTTCCTAAAGGCTTCTAAGAAACTATCTATATTAGGTAGTAGGCTAGCATTCCTAATCGTTATAGTATTAAACTTCGTAGTAGTATTAATTAGGCGATATTCCTTCTCTTTTCTAGGGACCTACTTCTTTCTAACTAAGAAGTAGAAATTATAGTACGAAGTATAAGATAGTTTAAGTATATCTACTTATATACGCTTACGTACTATATCTTCTATAATCGGATATAGACTCGGATTAATCCTAAAGGAAAGGTACTTCTATAATTTATATAGAATAGTCCTAATTTTCTATAGTAGTACAATCTCTAGATTAATATAGCTAAGGTACGTAAAGTTATATACTAATACTATCTCCCTATTATATAGTAGCTCCTCTAGGAGGTACCTCTCTATTAGTATAAGCTCTAGACCGGTACGAATATTAGTAAGCCGTTCTACTATTAGCCTTAATCCTCGTTTAATTATAGAGAACTTCTTTATAATATACTTCTAGTTATAGGATCCTATTCCTAGTAGAAGAGCTACTTCTCGGTCTAGATAGTCCTACCTCTAGTTCGGGTTACTACTAGGACTAGATCTATCTATTATATATAGACTACCTTTAATCGGTTTAACCTTATTAGCTATCTACTTGTATAGGATATAAATGTCTACTAAGGACTAAGTAGATAGAGGTAACTACTCCCTCTAGTATCTACTTTAAAGATTAGTATAATAGAATAGAATATATACCTCTTCCGATATATCGTCCCTATCGTCGAGGTACTCGATATATAGCTCGTAGTCCCTTCCTAGAATACTACTAAATATATTACTATAATAACTCCTAGAGGAGTTATTAGTAGATACTTCCGATTAGCTATAGGAAGCTTCTAAGTCTTAGTATATAGTCTAAAAGACCTCGATTTCTAAGTTATTATTTTCTAAGTTACTGTTTTTAGAGTCGTTATTACTATCTAGTAGTTCGTTTAGTAGGATACAAGGTAGTTGTTTAGTAGGAAGTAGTTAGTTAGTAGGAAGCTAATCTACTTAAAATTCCTTCCTCTCTAACTAGAACGAACCCGATTAGTATAGACTATAGGTATATAGGGCATAGACTAACGGTCCTATAGTAGCGCTAGAGCTTTTACCTCTCTATCTAGGCTAGTAAGGTACTCTCTACGCCTCTAAGTAGTAGCGACTATCTCCTTATAGGACTTGTAATCTTAATTATCTATATAGCTAGTAAAAACGATCTTATTCCCTTTCTAGTTAGTAATAGTACCTTCCTATAATCCATTATTATAGTTCTACTAGATACTACGTATTATGTAAGAATAGGGTCGTCTAAGAAGGATAGGCGTTTCTAGGTTAGTTACTATCTAGAACGTAAAGGTATATACAATTCTAAAGATATCTACTATAATATTATAATAAGCCTCTACAAAGGCAAGTATCCTATTAATACCTCTTATACCTAATACTACCTCCTTGTTAATTAGTAAGCGAAGCTACTAGGCGAGGACTAAGGATATAATAAGGGACTCGGAGCTATCGTTAATTATAGATAGACTAGAATACCCTAGTTACCTATTTTAATATTAATATAGATACTTAGTATAACTATAAACTCCCGAGTTACTATAGATAGGTTAGCCTCCGTAGGTCTACTATATAGGTCCTTAATATCGGCTAATAGAGTATATCTAATCTATATACTAGTAAACTATACCGCGTAGACATCTACTAAGCTAAGTACGTTATTAGTATCTATAACTCTATCTACTAGTAACTCCTAGAAGTATAGAAGATGTTCTAAGGTATAGACGTCGATATATATTGCCTTATCTTTGTCCTTCTAGAAGGCTACTAGATTATATATAAACTCTAGATTATTAGGTACTCGCTTCTAGAAGAGATTAGTAGGAACCCTATAGACTAAGAGATCGCCTATAGATACGCTAGATTAAAGATTAAGAAACTAAGAAGTCTAGAAGATATTCTATATCCTAGTAGTATCTCCTACGCTATACTTCTTAATATAATTATTAAAGTAGAATAACTTTAGATTAGTATTCCTCTTCCTATTATAAATAGATAGGTTAGCTAGACTAGGAGATAAGTCGTTTATACTATCTTCTATTATCTCTATCTTCTAAGACTTAATAATCTACTAATCTAGCGTAGTAGATATAGTACTCTCGGTAGGAGACTCGGTACTAGTCGAAGTACTAGGCATAGTACTAACTTATCGCTAAGCCCTCTACTAAGTAGTAATAAGATTCTTAGTCTTAGTACCTATCTCCCGCTATTCCTTAACCTTGTCTATAGCTTTCCGACTAGGTATATCTATAGAGGATATACTAGCTTATAAAGGGTTCTTAGTCTATAACTTTATTATAGTAGGCATCGTAGTAATTAGGTCCGTATCGTCGTCTCCCTCGTCCTTCTAAAGACTATATATTTCTACGATTAGCTAGTTGTTCTAGGTTATAGCTACTACTTTAACTACTATAGTAGGAATAGACCTATCCTTGATTCCTTAGTACGTTCTTCGTCTATAAGTTTCCTAATCCTCTTGCCTTTATACTTAGTAATAGTCGCGAAGGTACTATTACCTAGGACCTCCTAATAGATTAGCCTAGATCTAGCTTCTAGTAGTAGTAGGATAATAGCTAGCTTTAGAGTATAGAGGTCCTATTAGTATAGTATCTACTTACTAGTCTTACTATAGTATATCTTACCGTTTTGCTTACTTATAAAGCCCCTATCTATAAGCTCCTTCTATACTAGATAGTTGTTCTATATATAATTAATACTACTATATATCTAATACTTACTATTAAGATTAGGATATATCTTTCTTATACTCCTAGTCCTCTAATTAGTAAAGATATCTACTATAGATATATCTAGATAGATGTCGTCGATATCTCTAATAGTATCTAATACTTTCTAAGTTATACTAGGCTTATTAGTAGTAGTAACTAATATCTTTAGCTTATTAATACTAAGGATACGAAACTTGTAAATAAACTAATTAAATTAATTATCCTTCTAGCTTAGTAGAGTAACTACTACTATCTTAATAACTAGTAGACGTCCTAGTAGGTTAGGTATAACCTAAGAAATTAGGTCTAGGTTTAGTTTCTTAGCGGGAACCGGACGATTGATTTAGGTTCGGGTTCTAGGACCTATACTAATTTTAGGTTAGAACCCGGACTTTTTCCGGGTTCTATAAGCGTTACTTAAAAGACCGGCTACACTACTAGCTATATAAAGGAAGCTTTACTTTTATACTACTTAGTACTCGTCCTATAGTATCTACGTATCGCCTAGGTCGCTATTACCGTAGAAACCTTAGATAGGTTACGTTATAAATTTCTAAGCTATATTACTAATTCTTACCTTACGAAAACTTCGATATTAATATCCTATAACGACTACGTAAGATAGCTCGCGATAAGCGTATAGCTTAACCTACTATCCGTAGTAGTACTTAGTAACTATATTAAGGCGACTACGAGCTTAGTAACCGTATCTACGACGAGGATAATAAACCTAATAATCGCGTACCGAGCCTAAAGCGTCGTAAGACAAAAGAGGCGTATTCTA